>CM035429.1:53837593-53845093 GCA_020310875.1 Ceratopteris richardii
AACAAGGTTAGCAGCTAGATACAATGAACTCATATTATCTCCATGAATAGAGGTGTACTGTGAATGATGTCAAAACTCTTCATGAGAGTCTTCAACCATATGACTTCCTTTGTAGCTTCAACCATACCTTTATACTCTACCTCTGTAGATGATAAAGCAACTGTATGTTTCTTCTTAGAACCCCAAGAGATTAACTTATCTCCCACATAACACAAGTATCCATATGTTATCTCTTATCATCAGGATTACCTGCCCAATCTGTATCGCTATATATCTTGATGTTTGTATATGATGGAAACCCATAATACAAACCTTCCTTGAGTGTACCCTTAATGTATCTCAACACCCTTTGTCCTGCAATCCAATGTTCTTTCCTACCACATTGCATGAATTGAGACAACACTCCAATTGTGTATGACAAATCAGGTCTAGTTAATGTAGCATAGATTAGACTACCAACCAGACTTTGATAAAGTTTCATATCCTTGAATTCTTCTCCTCCATATCTGCTCAATTTGTGATTCATCTCCATTGGAGTAGGTGCCACCCTGCAATCTTCCATTTTAAACTTGATTAACAAGTTTGTCAAATACCTTTCTGGAGTTACATACACTCCATGTTGAGTATATCAGACTTCCATGCCCAAGAAATATGACAAGTCTCCCAAGTCACTAATCTTGAACTCTTTCTCCATTTTTTTCTTTAGACTTTTAATTCCCTTCTCATCTGTACCTATAAGGATTACATCATCAACATATATGCACATGTAAATGAACCCATCATCACTTGCTTTGACAAGCAAGCTATTATTTGCTTTAAATACTTGGAAAGCAAGTTCCTTCAAGAACTTCACAAGTCTATAATTCCATGCCCTTGGGGCCTCTTTCAAACCATACAAAGCTCTCTTGAGCTTACATACATATTTTGAATACCGTTTATCTCTGAACCCTTGTGGTTGCTCCATGAAAACATCATCTGAAATATAACCATTTAGAAAAGCATTTTTCACATATAATTGACATAGTCTCCAACCTTTACATGCAACAATGGCTATGAGTGTCCTGATGGTTGTCATCTTTGCCACAAGACTATAGGTCTCATCATAATCTATACCATATGTCTGAGCATACCCTTTCACAACAAGTCTAGCTTTATATCTAGACACACTTCTATCTGCATACCTCTTTGTCTTGTAGACCCATTTGCATCCAATGATCTTCTTGCTATTTGGTTTAGGAACTAAATCTCATGTCTCATTTCCTATTAATGCTTCATACTCTTCTTGCATAGCTTTCTCCCAATTTTCCTTACCTTTTGCCTCTTCATACGTAGAAGGGTCTTCATCTGCTTTCACCATGTAAGCATAATCTTTAGTAGTCAAAAAATAAGTGTCATAGCTATATGTTGTAGGTTTCCATTTGTGTCTTGATGACCTTCTGAGTTCTCCACTTCTTGAAGTTTTTGGTTCATCACATTCTGAATCAAACCTTGGCACTTCTTCTACTTCAACTTGTACTTCATTTCTCTCTTCTTCATCAAATATCTGAACCTTTGATTTACCTTTCTTCTCATTCAAAACTTCTTCATCACCTGCATGATTATTGATTGTACATGCATACCAAGTACCTTGCTCATCAAATGTAACATCCTTTGATACAAGGAATTGCTTTGTGGATGGACTCCACAACCTATATCCCATCTATTTATCATCATATCCAATGAACACATACTTTTCAGCTTTAGGTTTCAATTTATGCCTCAACTAAGATGGCACATATGCATAATCCAAACATCCAAACACTCTGCAATGATGTAAGGTAGGTCTCTTACCCCACCAAGCTTCATATGGTGTCATACCCTACAAAGCTTTACATGGTAACCTATTAACCAAATATGTAGCTGTATTTATAGCCTTAGCCCACAAAGAATTTGGACAATTTTTCTCCTTCATCATTGATCTTGCAAACTCAACAAGAGTTCTATTCTCCTTTCTGCTACACCATTTTGTTGAGGAGAATACCTGTAAGTAACTTCCCTTTTTATACCTGCATTCCATAAGTAATCACTAAATTCATTAGAGAAATACTCTCCCCCTCCATGTGACCTTAGTCTCTTCAACTTCTGACCTGTGATTCTTTCTGCATACACATGATAATGTTTAAATGTATTGAATACGTCTGATTTATCTTTGATCACATATATACTGATCCACCTGGTAGCATCATCAACATAAATAAGATAATATCTTGAACCATTAATACTGAAATCCTTTGATGGTCCCCACACATTTGTGTGTACCAACTCAAGTTTCTCTGAATACATGAAACCATGCTTAGAATATGATTGCTTATGAGCCTTACCTAATTGACATGCCTCACATCTGTATGTCATATGTTGACGTGCAACATTATGCAATCCAAGCACTGAACCATTGTTAACCATATCCTTAATACCTCTTTCATTGAAATGTCCAAGTCTTTTATGCTAAATATCTTACTCAGAGATCCAATGTCCTCCATAAGTAAAGAAGGCATGACCAACATTACCTTGAATCTTCAATGTGAAGAGTCTTCCTTCTTTCTTCCCTAAAACAATTTGTTTATACCCATTGCTAGGGTCTTCCACAAAAACTCCATCATTAGTGAACCTTACTTCATAACCTTTTTCAATAATTTGCCCTACACTTATCAAATTCTTTGGAATTGTAGGAACATACAAGACCTTACTCAAAAGAGTACTTCCATCCTTGGCCTTCACTGATCCAATTGACTTCACATTGTGCCTTGTATTATCACCTGTTTGAACTACATGATTAGTTACCTTATTCTCCAAATCAGTCATCAAAGCTATATTACCACTCAAGTGATTGCTACACCGTGAGTCAATGTAGAAGACTCTTTGAACTTCACTTTGTCTTTCACAAGTTGCATTCATAATCAAAGTTGAATCCTCCTTCTGATCTGGAACATAATTATAGTAGTTATTGTTGTAGGATTGACTTTGAAAACCTCTACTTGCATTTCTTCCAAAGTAACCTCTACTACCTCTACCTCTGAAATTACCTCTTTGGTTTCTACCACCACTTCCTCTTGAATTAAATTTCTGACTATATCCTCCATTATTCTGATTATTATGCCAACAATCATGAGCTAAATGATTTGTCTTACCACAAATCCCGCAAGCTTTGGCTCCATCTTTATTGCTTCTACCGCTTCCTCTACCTCTGCCACCTCCTCTTCCTCTTAGGAGCTGGCTTGACTAGTTCTACCTTCTTCTTCATTTACTTGTTGTTTAACTTTGCTATTCTTCTTCTTATCCTTTGAATACATTGCTTGACCTGCACTCTTATCACCATCACCTTTGACATCCTGCTCAAGAGTTAGCATGTGTCCTAGCAATTGATTTAAATCAGGAGTGAAATGATCTAGTGACAAATTCAGTAGATAAAATGAATGGCTTCCATTTCTCATCTCCTCTCAAACATGTGAGGATTTGCCTTACCAATTTATCCACTTCTATATCTTCATCAACTGCTCCTAATACATCTGCAATGTTCTTCATCCTTGTTACATAATCGGAAATGGATTGAAAAGCTTTCTTTTTGAATGTAGTGAACTGTGCCCATAAGGATGCCTTCCTTGACTTTGTAGTATTTTGGAAATGCTCCTCCAAAGCATTCTATATGTCACTTGCACTTTCAAGTCCTCTAATATGAGGAAGCAAGTAGTCATTAACTCCCATGTAGATAATGCTCGTTGCTTGAGCATCCTTCTTCATCCAAGTCTTCAAAACTAAGAGTTCATCCCTAGTTGGAACACTAGGATCTCTGAATTGTGGTTTTTCTTCTTCACCTATGTTGTAACCTATCAGGTCTTTTCTCATGAGATGAGCTTCCATCCTCATTGACCAAGATGGATAGTTTTCTCTATCCAATTTCTCTATCTAAAGAGAATCCCCCATCCTTTCTTCACGTGTGTATTAAATTCTTCAAGCTTTATGAGGAATAAGTGTACCTTTACTTCAAATGAAGTTTTCCTTTTGATTTTGTTGATAGCTTTAGGTCTCCTTCTCAAGCTTTCCCTTCAAGTTTTCACCTTTTGAACCTTCAAATGTTGATTTTTGTATGACTGCAGGAGTCGGACTCCTTCTTTCTTCTATTTTGATGATTCCTCCTTTGATACCACTGATAAAGAGTGTTAATCTCCAAAAGAACAAGCTATCCTTGATGTTAGAGAACCTCTATATCAAGAATAACTCAAAAAGGCTACCAATTTGGAGGATCAATACCAGATTATCAAAATTTTGAACTAACTATGAAGAGAGTCACTACTCAAAAAAGTTTGCTGCACTTAACTCACTCATTGACTCCCAAGTCACTAATCTTGAACTCTTTCTCCATTTTCTTCTTTAGACTTTGCATTCCCTTCTCATTTGTACCTATAAGGATTATACCATCAACATATATGCACATGTAAATGAACTTATCATCACTTGCTTTGACAAGCAAGCTACTATTTGCTTTAGATACTTGGAAACCAAGTTCCTTCAAGAACTTCATAAGTCTATAATTCCATGCCCTTGGGGCCTCTTTCAAACCATACAAAGCTCTCTTGAGCTTACATACATATTTTGAATACCTTTTATCTCTGAACCCTTGTGGTTGCTCCATGAAAATATCATCTAAAATATAACCATTTAGAAAAGCATTTTTCACATATAATTGACATAGTCTCCAACCTTTACATGCAGCAATGGCTATGAGTGTCCTGATGGTTGTCATCTTTTCCACAAGAATATAGGTCTCATCATAATCTATACCATATGTCTGAGCATACCCTTTCACAACAAGTCTAGCTTTATACCTAGACACACTTCTATCTGCATACCTCTTTGTCTTGTAGACCCATTTGCATCCAATGATCTTCTGGATATTTGGTTTAGGAACTAAATCTCATGTCTCATTTCCTATTAATGCTTCACACTCTTATTGCATAGCTTTCTCCCAATTTTCCTTACCTTTTGCCTCTTCATATGTAGAAGGGTCTTCATCTGCTTTCACCATGTAAGCATAATCTTTAGATGTCAAAAAAGAAGTGTCATAGCTATACGTTGTAGGTTGCCATTTGTGTCTTGATGACCTTCTGAGTTCTCCACTTCTTGAAGTTTCTGGTTCACATTTTGAATCAAACCTTGGCACTTCTTCTACGTCAACTTGTACTTCATTGCTCTCTTCTTCATCAAATATGTGAACCTTTGATTTACCTTTCTTCTCATTCAAAACTTCTTCATCACCTTCATGATTATTGATTGTACCTGCATACCAAGTACCTTGCTCATCAAATGTAACATCCTTTGATACAAGGAATTGCTTTGTGGATGGACTCCACAACCTATATCCCATCTGTTTATCATCATATCCAATGAACACATACTTTTCAGCTTTAGGTTTCAATTTATGCCTCAACTGAGATGGCACATATGCATAAGCCAAACATCCAAATACTCTAAAATGATCTAAGGTAGGTCTCTTACCCCACCAAGCTTCATATGGTGTCATACCCTACAAAGCTTTACATGGTAACCTATTAACCATATATGTAGCTATATTTACATCCTCAACCCACAAATAATTTGGACAATTTTTCTCCTTCATCATTGATCTTGCAAACTCAACGAGAGTTCTATTGCTCCTTTCTCCTACACCATTTTGTAGAGGAGAATACTTGTAAGTAACTTCCCTTTTTATACCTGCATTCCATAAGTAATCACTAAACTCATTAGAGAAATACTCTCCCCCTCCATGTGACCTTAGTCTCTTCAACTTCTGACCTGTGATTCTTTCTGCATACACATGATAATGTTTAAATGTATTGAATATGTCTGATTTATCTTTGATCACATATATACTAAGCCACCTGGTAGCATCATCAACATAAATCAGATAATATCTTGAACCATTAATACTGAAATCCTTTGATGGTCCCCAAACATTTGTGTGTACCAACTCAAGTTTCTCTGAATACATGAAACCATGCTTAGAATATGATTGCTTATGAGCCTTACGTAATTGACATGCCTCACATCTGTATGTCATATGTTGACCTGCAACATTAGGCAATCCAAGCACTGAACCATAACCTTAACACCTTTTTCATTGAAATGTCCAAGTCTTTTATGCTAAAGATCTAACTCAGAGATCCTATGTCCTCCATAAGTAAACAAGGGAGGACCAACATTACCTTGAATCTTCAATGTGAAGAGTCTTCCTTCTTTCTTCCCTAAAAAAATTTTTTTATACCTATTGCTAGGGTCTTCCACAAAAACTCCATCATTAGTGAACCTTACTTCATAACCTTTTTCAATAATTTGTCCTACACTTATCAAATTCTTTGGAATTGTAGGAACATACAAGACCTTACTCAAAAGAGTACTTCCATCCTTTCCCTTCACTGATCCAATTGACTTCACATTGTGCTTTGTATTACATGTTTGAACTACATGATTAGTTACCTTATTCTCCAAATCATTCATCAAAGCTATATTACCACTCAGGTGATTGCTACACCATGAGTCAATGTAGAAGACTCTTTGATCTTCACTTTGTCTTTCACAAGTTGCATTCATAATCAAAGTTGAATCCTCCTTCTCATCTGAAACATAATTCTAGTAGGTATTTTTGTAGGATTGACTTTGAAAACCTCTACTTGCATTTCTTCCAAAGT
Source organism: Ceratopteris richardii (assembly GCA_020310875.1). Taxonomy (NCBI): domain Eukaryota; kingdom Viridiplantae; phylum Streptophyta; class Polypodiopsida; order Polypodiales; family Pteridaceae; genus Ceratopteris; species Ceratopteris richardii. Next base: position 53,844,316 of record CM035429.1, read on the forward strand.
AACCTCTACTACCTCTACCTCTGAAATTGCCTCTTTGGTTTCTACCACCCCTTCCTCTTGAATTAAAGTTCTGACTATATCCTCCGTTATTCTGATTATTATTCCAACAATCATGAGCTAAATGATTTGTCTTGTCACAAATTCAGCAAGCTTTGGCTCCATCTTTATTGCTTCTGCCTCTTCCTCTACCTTTGCCACCTCCTCTTCCTCTTAGGAAGTTGGCTTGACTAGTTGTACCTTCTTCTTCATTTACTTGTTGTTTAACTTTTCTATTCTTCTTCTTATGCTTTGAGTACATTGCTTGACCTGCACTCTTATCACCATCACCTTTGACATCCTGCTCAAGAGTTAGAATGTGTCTTAGCAAGTGATTTAAATCAAGAGTGAAATGATCTAGTGACAATTCAGTAGACAAAATGAATGGATTCTATTTCTCATCTCCTCTCAAACCTGTGAGGATTTGCCTTACGAATTTATCCTCTTCTATATCTTCATCAACTGCTCCTAATGCATCTCCAATGTTCTTCATGCTTATTATATAATCAGAAATGGTTGAAAAGCTTTTTTTTTGAATGTAGTGAATTGTGCCCATAAGGATGCCTTCCTTGACTTTGTAGTATTTTGCAAATGCTCCTCCAAAGCATTCCATATGTCACTTGCACTTTCAAGTCATCTAATATGAGGTAGCAAGTAGTCATTAACTCCCATGTAGATAATGCTCCTTGCTTGAGCATCCTTCTTCATCCAAGTCTTCAAATCTGAGAGTTCATCCCTAGTT
>CM035429.1:53872593-53875093 GCA_020310875.1 Ceratopteris richardii
TAAATGATCTTGCAATGCAGCAATGGTGTGTAGCAATTGACGTGGCCTGTGTTGTGACAATATCTTGATAAATGCTTGGCATCTGTCTATCATCTTGACCTCGATATCAGCTACTATTGACTTTGCATGTGCCACTTCCTCCTTCAATAACAAAACATGCACATCAAGACACCAATCAAGTTTAAATTCAATTGTATGCTTAGTTAGTTGTGCTACTTCTCTCATTCAATCATAGAGTCGAAAAATACTTATGTTGCAAATAACAGAAAAATAGAAAATCATGTAAATGTCTAGGAGTTAAATTCCAAAATAACACTGTATATCTCTGCATAACATTCACTCATGTGTGAGCGCATGTATACATACATACACATGTGCATATATATGTAGACACACATGCATACATACATACAAATGCATACATAAATACATATGTACATATATATACATACATGCATACATATCATATGTATATATACACACATGCACACGCACACATAATTGCATACATACATACATACATACATACATACATTAATATGTGCATAAATACCTTAAAAAATACATTCAAATTACATGGATGTATAGGGACATACATACATACGTATATACATGAATACATACATAGATACGTATATAGATACATACAAACATAAATGCATACATAAATAAACACATATATTCAAGTATATATTATACGTATACACATAAAATAAAATGCTACAAATTTCTGTAAGCTATCTGATTCATAACATTTCCTGGTTTTTAATTGGAAAGCATAGTTTTCAAGAAAGGACCGGAATTGGAAATTATGTATAAAATTTTTATCATTATACTTCGAGAGCATGTTGAACTGATTACTTAATGTTTTAAGCACATCGTTGCGTAATCAAAATTCATAAAATGTTCATAAAAAAAGAGAAGGTGCCAAGTTAACAAGGTTAGGAATCTGGATATCGCACATGAACCATGCATGGGGGTCTATTAATTTTTAAGAAATAAGTGTCTATGAAATTTTTTTCATCACTAAATTTTCATAAGGTTGATCTTGATACCTATTCCTCCATGTAGATATACGATGGTAAATAGCAAGAGAATAGCATGATGGCTGGTTTTGGTGTCACATTTATCTCTAGTATTAAAAGACCCTAGATGAGTCCTTATTACCAATTAGAATCTCATTTTATGTCTTGCTATCTAGTAGACGAAATACCACATGTGAGAAAATATGATGCTTGAAATTATCAATAAAGGTACGTGAGTAGTTATTATTTGGAAAAATGAAGCATATTATATTAAATATTATTAAGTAAATTATAACATTTTGACATAAACTTTTGTCCAATCTTATTGGTAAAAATATTGGAAAAACCTATCATCATAGAAATTGCTCATGAAATCAAATCTTTAATTCTTTTAAAACTATTGTAGGAAAATCACATGAAGATGATGGTCTAAGAGGACATAATAGAGAAAGCAAAAACTCTTCAATTTTGAAGATATCTAGGTGGAAACCGTTCATGTCCTCTTCAAAGTTACACATTGATAAAACATACAAGATTTATCATGAATCGGATCATTTCAAGAAAATACATCATGAGCTGAGGTAGAATGGTGAACGCTTCAGGGTAGCATGGTTTAATGGAAACACTTTGGACCTTTGCACTAAAGGTCAAGGGTTCAAGACCCATAGCAAACTTAATATGAAACTCTAGAAAAAGGGGATCCCCTAAGTGTTTGTTGTTCTTTCAGAATTTCAAGACTATAGGAAAAGTGGATCAAACATTAAAATCGCAACCAGAAAAGGTATATGACCCTAAGTGCTAAAGAAGGTCATCAAAACATATGAAAACGTTTCTTGTCCAACTATCGAATTGTTGACCAAATTAGTTATATGCTCAAGTGCGCTTTCCATCTTGACTTGTCTTGGTCCCCAAACATTTGAAACATTTGAACTAGAACTCATATTTAGAGAGTGGAATCAAAGCTTTTCCATTTCATAGTGAAATTGTTAGGAAATGTTTCCCTTTATCAACATGATTCAAAAACAAAGAATATGAAGGATATTCTTTTTATGTACATACACTTGTACATATTACATGCATGCATCTACATGCCTAAAAACATGCATACATACATACATATCGTTTGTGTGCCTATATGCATGCATATATGTATTCATGTCTAATGTATGCACATAACAAGTATGCATGCATATATGGGAGTATGTATGATACGAATGTATGTATTTGTGTATGTATCTATTTATGTATGTATGTATGTATGTATGTTTGTTTGTTTGTATGTATATATGTATGTATGTATGTATGCATGCATGTATGTATGTATATATGTATGTATGTATTTACATATGTATTTATGTATGCATGTGTGTATGTGTCATTGTGTAAATATGTATATATGCATATATGTATATATGCAGATATGTATATATGTACGTATGTATGTATGTATGTATATATCTATGTATGTAGGAATG
>CM035429.1:53877593-54007593 GCA_020310875.1 Ceratopteris richardii
TTAAGATCTAGTATCAAATATGCATATTTTGAGAGAATTTATGTCTAGAGTGACTATGAGAGTTAATAGTGTGTTTTGGTGGCATTGTTTCTCTAAGTGTGTACAAGTATTTTAAGTATGATAGCTTGCATTGAGAAGCCCATTGGTGTATGTTTGAGTTTTAAAAGCTCTTGGGTGTATTCCTTAGGAGATCTTTGAAATAAAAGTTTGAGTGCATAGAGGTCAAGTGGAGTATACTTGTGAGGCCATCCACGCTTCAAGGCTACTAGTTGGTAAGTTTTTCATTCTCCTATCAGTGGTATCACAACTATCCGATATATAGGTACATCCAAATGAGACAATAGGAAGTGATTAAGAAATTAAAGGCAAAGGGAGGTTCTGTATAAATCTATACCTATCACAAGAAACAAGTGAAGACCTCCTAGTAAGGAAAAAAGCATCAAATACATATGTTTGGATACTCTTGACATACAGAGGCATTTTTCTCGCTATGTGTCACTTGTATTACATCAAATGGATCTTATATGAGTGTATTAGAAAAGGGAGAACACCATGTCTGAGTATAGTACTCAAATTAAGAAGTTAGTCAAGAACAACTATCAACCATAGAGGTTAAGGATCTTTTTTTATTCATGGAAAGGGAATATGGGGACTTATTAGAGGCACAAATGCTAGCTAAAGATTGGGTGTAGATACAACCCATGATTAGTTCAGGGCTTTCAAAGAATGGAATGAAAGGGGTAAGAGGGTTATCCTCATCCTATCTAAGCATATTAGCAATGCAATGATAGGGCATATTGACAATCTAGAAACCTCTGTGAATATGTGGGAAACACTAGAGAGGTTATACTCAACCTCTACCAAAGCAAGTAAAATCCAATAAAATGATGAACTTGATAATATGAGGAAGAAACCTAGTAGCAACATAAATGGCCACATTTTGAAGATTTAGGATGTAAGTGATGAATTGGGATTCTTGATTGTCAATAGATGTTGATGGCCTAGTTGCATATACTTTACATGAACTATGGGATGATGAGAAGTGGAAAGCTTTCACCAACTCAATGTATGTTAGGGATCATCTCCCTAACTTTGAGTAGTTAGAGTCTTAATGGTCATTGAAGAAATGAAGATATGCAGCTCAAAAGCAAAGAGCAACAAGGCCCAAGCATTTTATGTAGGTCAAGAAGAGCTAAAGGAAGACCACGAGAAAAGCAATTACTACCAGTTAAGCAGTTATTGCACGAAAAATTTAAAAAAAGTTTGAATTTGTACGTTTTGTACATATTTGTAATGTTAATCAACTTAACTTTCTTATAGAAAATTTTACTTAGGAAATGATGAACGCAAAGAAGGTCCAGAATCTGGATGGTGTTTTATGAGTTGTTAATGAAAAAATGGCCATCGACGAGATATTCAAGATGATTGACGATTTCTCTTGAAACCACTTTTCTATGTGGAACACTTGATGATTGGTTTCTGTGTCATTATATGATAGTTGCGTTATCTACTTTTGAGTTATACATGAATTTTTCCTAAGTTTATATTTTTGAGACATGTTTTCTACCCCTTGATGTTGTGTATCGTTTAGTTTTAAGAGGACAGCATGCCTTCTGGCTTGGTCCTAATATGTATAGTATTAGAAGACCATTGAAGAATCCTTGTACATCCGGTTACTTAGTGCAGAAAATTATCATATATGATAAGATTTGTTATGTCAAGCTACTGATCAAGAAAATCTTGTAAGTCTTGTTGTAAATCATTGAACCGTATTCCGTAAAATATAATTTTTTATACATAGAAGACAACAACGGGAAAAATAAAAAGGCTGAAGATATTTGGATAGTTATCTCCTTGGCTCGGTAGGACATATGAGTTCTCTACACCCCAAACCCCAAAGAGAAATGTTTTTAACAAATATATGATTAGATGTGATAATTGTCATTTCAAGAAAATAAATTCATGAGTTCTTCTGTCCCTTGAATTATAGGAAAACGGCCTCAAAACATTGGAAAACTTGCAATCTTAGCCTCTAACAAGCTAAACATGGTTGAGCTGCTTTTCCGTTTGACTTTGGCTCGCACCTTGGGAAATTCCAAATTATTGGATTAGCATCTACCTACTAATAGAAGGAATTTCAATGCAAGTTTTAAACAGTTCCGCAAATTTTCCCTTTATCAAGTTGAAGATCGAAGGGAGGTTTTAAGAGTACATACATACATATATGCAATCTATGCACACACTTACATACATACATATATACATACATACATAACTTAAATACATACATACATACATAGGTGCATACATACGTACGTACCTACGTACATACATAAATGCATGCACATAGATGCCTATATACACATACATACGTACATGTAACAAAGTATGTAACAAGCATACATACATGTAACATGCACACGTATATGCATGTATGTATTCATACATATATAATACATACATTCACACGCACACGCATGCATGCATGCATCTATACATCCATACATACATACATACATACACACATACATACATAGATACATACATACATACATAAATATGCACATTCGTACATACATGCATGTACATGCATATGTCCATATATGAATGGATGCATGCATTTATTCATATAAGAGTTCCTGTATATATTCATATATACCCTTGTGTATAAGATATGTTGATCGATTCAGGCTTAAATGACACGATGTGATGAAACTTATGTTGCTACTACAATATCCATTGAAGAAGAAGAATAGGAGCTTGTTCTGAGTACACAACCATTTAGGGTGGTATAATGACCTCAAATGGAAAATGTTTGAAAGTCGTAAGAACGTCTATACTCAATTAGGGGTGCTTGTTGGAAATACATGATTGTGATTCATTATTTTTTTCTTTTTCTTCCACCCCATGTGTTTTTGGTGAGGGACTGTTGTTTTGACACAATGCTCAATTGGCACCCTGTGAGCTGCACTTAAAGTTTTCTCTTTCAGTTACTTTTGTTGCGGACAATCATCATAAGATCTCCCGTTGGTTTTTTTGCCTACAACAGATCCTTTTAAATCTATGTCTGCTATATTTTTCATATTTCCACAGATAATTTAATCTGTGGTTAAAACAATTCTTCTATTAAAAACGAGGTAATTAGATGAACTTAAAAATAAAACGGAATGTTTTTAAATAAAGAGCCTTTAGGTAGATTGAGATAGTTACATGTGGTTGGTCTTCTCTTTGCAGGCTTCTTTGGCCGTCGACTTGTGCTAATGCACATTCTTCTTGTTGATGCTGCAAGGAGACCAGTTGATTCTCGCTGGTGTACTCATTCATCCCTCCTCCTGGCTGCATTGAAGGAGTAGAGTGGATGGGGCTTGCCATTAGCCTTCGTCTCTTCTGTGATTCCAAGCATTGTAACAATTGCTCCAATTCCCGTACAAACTCAATAGCACCTCCGATTATGGAAGCTTGATCACCCTGCAGTACAACAGTACAACAATGGAAGCTTGATCACCCTGTATTAGAACAGTACTACAATGGAGGCTTGATCGCCCTGTAATAGAACAGTACAACAATGGAAGCTTGATAATCCTGTAATAGAACAATGCCACAATGGTAGCTTGATCACCCTTTAATAGAACACTACAACAATGGAAGCTTGATCACCCTAGAACAGTACAACACCCTGCAATACAACAGTACAACAATGGAAGCTTGATCATGTATTAGAACAGTACTACAATGGAGTCTTGATCACCCAGTAATAGAACACTACAACAGTGGAAGCTTCATAACCTTGTAATATAACAATGCAACAATGGAAGCTTGATCACCCTTTAATAGAACAGTACGACCTTGATCACCCTGTAATAGAACAGTGCAACAGTACAACACCCTTTTAAGTGCTCGTGTGCTTTGAGTCTTGCAGGGTACTCACTCTTTGGACGTATGAGGGAGGCATAAGGGCCCTCAATACACGAAGATGCTCGTTCATCTGCCGTCGGCGATTGCGTTCCACTGCAATGTGGGTCATCCGCTGTGTCTCCCTTTCCTCGCTGTTCTTGGCACTCCCTCTAACACCTCTTCTCCTTCCGCTGGTCCTTGCTGGTGCGGTTGAAGGTCCAACGTTCACACTTGCACTACTTGTGCTTCCCTTGCAAGTCACCTTATAGCCTATTCCGTCCTCTCTGGCTCCATCTCCATAACCCATCATCATCATAATCTGCATGTTTTCAAGAACTGAAGCTTCCCCCTCTCTATTAGCTTGAACATCCCCTCCTTCACTAAGATTGCGCATTAGTTGCTCCCCAGCATTATAGGTAGGAAACATATTCATAACACTTTGATTATATCTGTCGCTGATAGCCTTTTCACGTTGGGCATGGATGTCTGTATCATCCCTGCCATTCAACTTCATTAGAAACTTCGTTTCTAGGGGTGTAACCCCCATGCTATGTTGATCGATGTAATGCACAATGTTAGCACCATCCTCTCCATCACCAGCACTCAGTAACCCGCATTCGTGTCTTATCGTATCCAATTGCAAGGAATTAAGCCACTGGTTGCTATTATTGTTGTTATTTCCGACAAAGATTGATGCTGGATCCTGTTCACCTTTATAATTGTTGACAAAAGTTGAATAAGAGCTACGCAACCTTTGGTCGGCGAGTTCTAACTTTGTAGGATCAGCAAGGACAGGGAGCTTCAGAAAGTTATTGATTGGATCAAACATGGCGGCTTGACCTGTTTCTTGGCCGTTGTTTAGGTCCTTCGAAAGAGGATAGCCTCTCGCGGCGTGGTCCTGATTATCTTGATCGCTGTTGTAAAGATGAAGGTGCCATTGCGATTGACAATCATGCAAGTTTTGCTTCGTAAAAGGTGCATTCATGATGTTCATGTAGTTAGTATTCGGTTCCTCATCCTGGTCTATGCTGTTAATCGACGCGGAGGTAAACTGCATGGCGCTTAGCATATCAAATATGGCGCTGCCTTGTAGCATCACATTCTGGGCACTCTCATCCATCTGCTCTGCCTTATTTTGATCATCGTTCATGTTGCTGCTGATACGACTAGCAGGTTCTCTGTCGCTGCTATCGAGATGATGCAAGCTACCAGTTGCGATCTTAGATGTACTGTGCCGATCGACCGATTGTAAGTCCATGGACAGCACGGTCGAGCACACCTGCACATTGAACGAATAAATCAACATTACCTCAGACAATATGTTTCAGCATTAACCAATAATAACTAAGCATCGGTAGCTTACGTCATAGACGGAACTGCATAAATTAAACTGCTTGATAAACACCTAAGAAATGCATTCTCTGCAAATTTAATTTAATTACATAGAGAGTTCTAAAAGAACCTGAAGCACTCTAAATTTCTAGACAAACCAGCTAACAGACTCTCTGTGCACGTCAGCCAGAGAGGCCTCTTACTTGTCCTTACAAATTCGAAGTTCTGTTCTCCATTTTATTCATGCTACTCTGGAAGACTGTAAAGGTGTTTCAGTGGCCTTTGTATGTAATATCATCGTGTCATCAAACACGTTTCACATTCACGAGCCTGTGGTTTCCTCTACGATACCTATAATCTCAATATCGCTGCTCGTAGCACATACGGTTTAAGGAACTAAAAAGACCTGGATCGTTAAACGAATTGGACATTTCAAATAAGGAAAAGATAATTCCAAGTTGTTAATGTATGGGCATCTGTATTTGAATATATATGGTGCTGCTTTTGCTATACTCTAGCGAACGCTGATACTATCTTAACACAGTTTAAGTAGAACAGTAAAATCTCTATATTAAATTAATGATTACGGATATACAATTCAAACAACTAATACATAATCCGTTTCGCCACTATAGATCTATGTATGATATCCATAATCTTGCAAAGTGCTGCTAGTACCTTTATGTAGTTTTTTAAATTTTTATTTTTATTTTGTTTTAATGGAGGTTCGGCAAGCGCCTACTCCCCCGAGCTTTAAACTTTAGCTAAAATGTCTCTGACATACTTATTTAATTAACAGGAATCCATGACTCGATAGCGTATGTTATCCCTTTAATGACCGTAGATCAGAATGGAATAACGCATATTGATTTCCAAGTTAAATCTCAACAGAAAAACATACATGTCCATGATTGGATACATAGCGTATGCTATCTCTTTGATAACAGGATATCAGAATGGAATAATGGATATTGTTTTCTAAGCCTCATTTTGATTTTAGGTTTGTCTCCTTCTGATTTGTTGATATGTACTTGTGGGAAGATTAATTCAACCCCAGCCTTTGAGTAAATATGGAATATTTGTAACGAAACGCTAAATTTCTATATGCGGAATGGTTACTCACATTGTGTTTGGCGGTCTCCTGCGTGTTCTGCTGGGCCATGGGACTCGTTGCTGATGCGATGTGGCTACCTATACCACAAGCGGAACGCTGCACCAAAAAAGATTCGTTAGCAGGCTATGGTGTGTATGTGTGATATGTCTGATAATGATGAAATATGCGCTCCGAGCCGTCATCAAAAGGAGAATAATTTATAGGTTCATATGAATTCTGTATGGAAGAAGTATTCGGCCTTGAGAGATAACGAAGAAGGGGGAGAGTGGAGAGACAAAAGAGACAAAGAGCAGAAGAAGAAGGAAAAATACAAGAACAAGGAGACTGTCATGAAATCAGCTATCATCAAATCGCTCTACATATAAAGGCATGGTAGGATATTGTCGCCTGTCCGATTTCAATTCTAGGACTTCTACAGTCTGTAGGATGGCTTTTGAGCAATAGGACGCTAGAACTCTGACACAGCGATTCCAACCCTAGGACTATCAGAGATTCAGAGTCTCCAACCGCTAGTAGCAGATTATAGCACACATAATATGACACAGAGACAGCGTTGTCGATCAGCAGATGCAAGCTTACCAGTAAAAGTCAGTTCTTTGAAGGTAACAGTTCGACTTCTGCTTATGAGATGGAGCTCATAGTACATCAACAGCGATGATGGAGAACTGAAGGATCATGGAAGATGACGACAAGCAAGCAAAAATGTCTGGATTCACAGTCGTCTCCCTAGGGTCCACAAAAACCTTGGCGATTTCATCATCTGTTACTGTACGACGATCGTCTCTTTGACTCCTGTCTCCGAACCTTCTGTTGCGACATCTGTAGATGAAGGCCTGAAGCCAAAAACCAGACGATTGGCCAATGAAACCATACAGTTAAAAACCTGACAAGCTGATAAAGAAAATTCGGTCAACCTCGACCAGTACTTCGGTACTATATGTCGCACTGGTTTTTGCAGCCTTCGCTTTCTGTAGGTTAGTCTAAAGCTTCCATTGCTGCACTATGCAGGTGCCCGTTTATATTACCGCAGATATATTTCCTTAACATCTCTCTCTCTCTCTCTCTCTCTCTCTCTCTCTCTCTCTCTCTCTCTCTGTGCTGCCCATGCGATCCCGTGAACTTTGCTCTTTTAGGTCCAAGCCGAGTAATTATCTTCCGCCTTCATTCTGATATGAACTTTGTTATGAATCACGCCCGCCTTTCTGCCTCTCTCAAGCTATGAAGCTGCCACGCATACGATCTCGTGAACTTCGCTCTTTTAGGTGGAAGCCCAGTAATTATCTTCCGCCCCTTCATTGTGATATGAGCATGATCAATGCTGCTGGAGTCGCGTCTTATAAGCATCGTCTCGCTTAACTTTGAGCCAATATCTTCGTAAACATGGATCACGACACAGTTCTGCACATCACGCTAACATCCTCAAGCTTTCATCATCCTGCATAACAAACCTCATAACTCTTAAGAAATTTTCCGTGTAAATGATTATAATCATGTCGTGGAGCGTGGAGTGAGGCTGTCACTCGTCCATAAATGGGGTGGGTTTGCTTTATGACACATTCCATGTCGATCCATTGAGCGGGACATTGAGGGAATAGTCTCTCCTCATCCCCTTTTCCACTCTAAATTCTATACTTTCAAGAACGCCATTGTAAAGATTATGGGGGGAGTAATGATACCATATACTTTTGCTTTATTTCAACTTTCTCGCCTATTTATGGATACATTGTGATGGATCAATACTCTCTAAGTACCTAAAAATTGCATACTTTGTATAATCCCTAATCCACTTAATGAGAACCACAAGTATGTTAATCAGATCTAGATTGTTAGTCCAACAATTATAATCATATTATGTGATTTTCCTCTCTTATTATATCATTTTTATAAATGTTAGGTAAAGAACCATCTTCACCCAAATCTATGGCTTCCTTTCATGAAGATCGTTGGAGCAAGATCTAGGCAGAATAGTCAATCATGCATATTGCAACGCAAGTTTTCTTAGCTAGTTAGAAGTGCAAAGGTAAATGGGGCTACTCTACTAGTGAGAAAAAGATTTTCTAATGATGCACAATCAAAGAAGGAAGGCAAAGATGACAAGTAAAAAGAAAAGCAAAAACAATTTTGAAAGTATTATAAGTCAAATGATCATACCAATTAAGAGTTGTCCTAAACTAGCTGCAAAAAAGGAAAAGAAGAAAGAGATTGGAATGGTTGTTGTAGAGGCATCTACACCTCAAAGAGAATGTTTTAACTTTGTTCCAATGAGCAATAGGTGTCCAATACTTATAGCAGCTATGAGCCATCTTTTCATCAGCAATGTATGTTTGGAGTAGACTCGGCCATTTGGTACTTTGATAGTGGTGCAACCAAACCTATCACCTCACAATGCACTTTGTTCACTTCACTTTAGCATGCTCCTATAACGAATAATATCACATATTGTGAGAACTAGTTCATGCAAAGAAAGACTTGCAAATGATGTGTGTGCAACTCTCCTCCCATCCTTTATATCCTCTTGTATTCTAATAATAACAATGATCTAGAATGATCTAATGATTCCATGTGGCCATCATGCAACACACATCCCCATTACTATTGAATACTTTAGGATTATCCCGAGCTTGGGACCTTGGCTATGGCTGGCCCTTGTCCAACACACATGGAATGGACTTTATAGACCAATGTCAGACACTCTCTCCCCCTTTTAAAGATCATTGTCCTCAATGATCAATGAGGGAAAGCACTTGTGAACTAGAGCTTCTGATTCCCAAGCAGAGTCAATAAGCGGTAATCCTCTCCATTGGACAACCAATCACAAATTGGACATAAATTTGAAGGTAAAAGTCTAAGAAGAAAATCACATGCCTATGTGAAGACACAATTTCACACATGTACTAAATTTGTAAAGTTAGACTTAACTTTAGTTCTAGAATTTTCAAAAGTCACAAGATTTAGAAAATCTACATAAGTTAGTTTGTATCAACAGACACAGAAGGAATGTGTGAGAGAAGGTGAAAATGAGAGGTTGAGATCTAGAGTTCATTTTGTATGATTGAGTATAGTCGGGATTCTCTAAGTAAGAAAGCGCCTGTGAATTTCAGAGTTTTTCATAGCTATGAGAAGAACTTATTAAAGTTCTATGTATGAGACTCTCTCCTCCATCTTCAAACTTTGTGTAGTGTGTAATGATCTCAAAGTTCAAGTTTCCCAAGCAAATCGATGTGTGGCATCGAGACTGAGATGATAAGTAAAACTATATGCATTAACTATTGCTGTAAAGTTTTTCAATATAGGAGATTGTTAGATCAACTCGATGCCTTGCATCGAGTTGTAGTTGATAACTCCTTATTTTCTATGCATATGATTCACCTGATGATTTCATGCTTGAAAATATGAGGTTTTCTATAGGAAGTCAATGCCTGGCATCAAATTTGTGTTGAAAAGTCCACTTTTATGCAACAAGTCGAGGCTAGGCATCCAATTTGCAGTATAGGGACATAATTTTTTCTTAAACAAGAAATATTTCCTATTTTGGCAGCTCATATATGGTCAACTTGTGAAGGTCATAACTTGGTGTGTAGTGGAAAGTTTCTAGCAAATAATAACTTATTGGAAAGCTCTTCTCTTCTACTTTCATCTACCAGAAGGTCTTTTGAAAACTAACATCTGTGCTGAGAGAAATAAGCAAAAGAGTGAAGGTATGTCATTTTAGTGACTAGAAATTTTTGAACAAGTAAAGTTCTCTATTTTGGCTATTATTTCTCAAAGTTTGGAGAAGCATTGAGTTAACGGTGACCATAAAGGTTGTCTAGTGTCACATTAATTCACTTCTTGTAATGTTTCATACATTAAGAAGTGGTATCTGAGCAGAAAGGTTCTAGGGAGCAGAACGCATCAAACGTACGATAAGTTTTGGAAAGTTTTCATTAAACATTGAAAGTTGAAGCATTCAAAGACACAAGGCATCAAAAGATTACTTCAAAAGTATATTTATACACAAATAACTCCAAAAGGTATCATTCTTTATCCTTGAAACTCACAGGTTGAAGCAGAAGCAAAGAATTATGGAAGATCATATCTTCATTGACAAAATGGACAAAGATAATTATGCTACATGGGTAATGAGACTCGAAGCCTTACTTATGAGTAAGGATCTCATGGTGTACATAACAAGTGACCAAAGAAAGAGGAACTGGATTATTTAAAGCATTGGTAGAAGAAGGATGCAAGTGCAAAGGCCTACATCTATAATACGATTTCAGATCACACATCAAAGGATTGGAATCAGCTGAAGATATATGGAATGCATTGGAATATCATTTCCAAAGTACTACCAAAGCAAGGAAAAAAAGTCTATGGTCATATTTTACTACATTCAAGAAGAAGCCAAGTCAAAGTATTAGTGATTATGTCACTAAGATGAAGGATCTAGCAAATAATCTTGGATCCATAGATGAAGTTATTGAAGATCACAGATTGATTGCTCAATTGCTTGTAGGTTTGAGAGGAGATGAAAGGTGGAAACATTTTGTCTTGTCAACAAAACTTTTGTTGGATCATTATGTTCCAGATTTGAATCAATTGCTTGGTTTGATGCTTACATTTGAGCAAGACTTGAAGGGAGATGGAGATAAAGGACAAAGTTCTACAATGTACATGAAGAACAAGAAGAATGGAGATAAAGGTAAAGCAAAGGATGAAGAGGAATCCAGTTCTCAAGTTTATTATGCAAGAGGTAGAAGCACTGGTAGAGGAAGAGCAAGAGGTTTTGGAAGAGCAAGAGGTAATCAGAATAACAATAAGAAGGCTTGATGCATCTCTGGATTGAGTAATCATTTGACTCATGACTGTTGGCATATTAATCAGCAAGGATCGAATCAAAATCAAAATAACAATAATAGAGGCAGAGGTGGAAGATATCAAAGTTATTCTCAGAGAGGTAGACAAAATCAAAGAGGAGGCTATGGTAGAGGTGGAGGAAGAACTTGGGGACATAAGCAATCCTACAACACCACCTACTAGAATTATGCAAATGACACAAAGAATGAAAGTCATACATCATTGATGCTTAATTCAATTAGCATATCAGATAAAGAAGATCTAAAGGAATTTTACATTGACTCTGGATGTTCCAATCATTTGTCAGGAAACATAGAATTGAAGTCAGAATTGGAAAAAGGCATTTCTAGTCATACATGTCAAACAGGTGATAATACGAAACATAGTCTACATTCACTTGATTTGCTAACCAATGTTTTGTATGTTCCCACGATACCTAGAAACTTGATTAGTGTGGGACAAATAGTTGAAAAAGGTTTTCAAGTTAGGCTTACAAATGAAGGAGTATTTGTTGAAGATCTAGAGAATGGATATAATCAGATTATTTGTGGTAAGAAAGAAGGTAGACTCTTTACTTTAAGAGTGCAAGGGAACATTGTTCAAGCTTTTCTCACACATGTTGAAGGAGTGATTACAGAACTTGATCTGTGGCATAAGATATTAGGTCATTTCAATGAAAGAGGAATTAACGCTATGGTTGCAAATCAGTCTGTACTAGGATTACCAAATGTACAGAGTCAACATATGATTTATAAATGTGAAGCATGTCAGATGGGAAAAGCACACAGGTTACCATTTCAGAAGAAAGGATTCAAACATGATGGAGCATTAGAGTTCATTCATACAGATGTATGGGGACCAACAGAAGAAGGATCTATGAGTGGCTCAAGGTATTATGTTCTTTTCATTGATGATGTTGCAAGATGGATAACTCTGTATGTTTTGAAGGAAAGATGAGAAGTGTTTGGAGCTTTCAAGCATTTCCATTCATATGGAAAGAGAGTCACATGTCAAAGGCTTAAGAGACTGAGGTTTGATGGCGTAGGAGAATACTTCTCCGAAGAGTTCAATGATTATCTTTGGAATGCAAGTTTTAGGAGAGAAATAACCTACATGTATACACCACAACAAAATGGTGTAGTAGAAAGAAGAAATAGGACTTTGGTTGAGTTTGCTAGAGCTATGCTAAAGAAAAAGAATTGTCCAAATTATCTTTGGGGTGAGGATATAAATATAGCTACATATCTTGTGAATAGATTATCATGTACAGTTCTAAATGGAATGACTCCATACAAAGTTTTGTGGGGTAAGAAACCAACACTACATCATTGTAAAGTGTTTGGATCAATTGCATATGCTTATGTGCCATCACAACTTAGACATAAACTTGAACCAATGTCAGAAAAATATGTGTTCATTGATTATGATGAAAAGTAGATCGATTACAGGTTGTTTAATCCTCTAACCAAACAATTTCTTGTTTCTAGAGATGTTACATTTGATGAACAGAAAAGTTGTTATGTAGATCAAAGTCATACTGTTGAAGAATTTGAAGAAGGGGGGAACTTATTTTTAAACCAAATGGTAAGAAGGTAATTGGAAATAAATGGGTTTATAAAGTGAAGAAGCTTGCAGATGGAAGTATAGCTAGATACAAAACTAGACTAGTGGTGAAAGGCTATGCCCAAACTTATGGCAAAGACTATGATGAGACATTCAGTACTTTAGCTAAGATGTCAACTATAAGGACAATCATTGTTGTTGAAGCTTCAAAAGGATGGATGCTGAGTCAACTGGATATAAAGAATGCATTCTTGAATGGATACATATCAGATGAGGTAAACATGGAACAACCTCAAGGGTTTATAGATTCCAGGTATCCAAATTTTGTCTGCAGATGAGAAGAGCACTCTATGGATTAAATCAAGCTCCAAGAGCATGGAACTATAGATTGGTAAAATATAGTTTGGTAAAATATCTCATTGATCTTGGATATCAAAGTTCAAAAGCAGATCCAAGTCTACTCATCAAAAGAAAAGAGGAAGATACCATCTACATTTGTATTTATGTAGATGACATTATAATCACAGGTACTTCAAATGAAGGAATTAAGGAGGTAGAGAGATTACTTGAGAAAGAATTCAAGATCAGTGACCTGGGAAAGTTACCATAGTTTCTTGGAATGGAATTCACTTATATGGATCATGGCATATATGTATTAGAAGAAAGGTGTCTTCTGAGCCTGTTGAAGAAGTTTAGTATGGAAAATTGCAGAGAAGCTTCAACTCCACTTGAAGTCAATCACAAGCTCAGTAAATATGATGGTGTCAAATACAGAGATATGAGGAAGTATCAATCTCTTGTGGGTAGTTGATTTATGCTACACTAACAAGACCTCATCTTAGTTATGCAGTGGGAGTTTTGTCACAATTCATGCATTGTCTGGAGGATCCACATTGGATTTTAGGTCAAAGAGTTTTGAGATACATCAAAGGAACCATAAAGGAAGGATTATATTATCCTTTTACTTCAGATTTGAAGTTGAGAGCCTATAGTGACTTAGACTAGGCAGGTAATCAGGATGACAGAAGATCAACTCATGGGCCATGGCCACATGATATACATTGATGGTAAGCTTGTAAGTTGGTGTTGAAAGAAACAACATACAGTAGCATTATCATCAACTGAAGCTGAGTACAAAGGACTTGAAGAAGTAGCTAAGGAGGTCATATGGATGTAGACATTATTCAAAAGCTTGGATGTTAATCAAATTATACATACAATACATGTAGATAATATGAGTTCACTTTATCTTGCAGCAAATCCAGTATTTCATGCAAGAACAAAACATATAGAGATACAATATCATTTTTTGAGAGAAAGTTAATGGAGAAAGAAATTGAATTGGAGTACATTTCTACAAAAGATTAGATAGCAGACATAATGACAAAGAGCTTGGATGGTGTGAAGACCAACAGATTCAAAAGCATGGCAGGAGTAAAAGAAAAGAAGAAGATATGAAGAAATAGAGAATGTCAATTAGCTATTGAGGGGGAGCTATGGAGAACCAATCACGGGTTGGACATAAATTTTAAGTTCAAAGTCTAAGAAGAAAATCACATGCCTATGTGAAGGAACAATGTCACCCATGTACTATATTTGTAAAGTTAGACTTAACTTTAGTTCTAGAATTTTCAAAAGTCATGAGATTGAGAAAATCTATATAAGTTAGTTTGTATCAACAGACGCAGAGAGAATGTGTGAGAGAATGTGAGAATGAAAGGTTGAGATCTAGAGTTCATTTTGTATGACTAAGTATAGTCGGGCTTCTATGATTAAGAAAGCACCTCTAAATTTCAGAGTTTTTATTAGCTATGAGAAGAACTAATAAATTTCTATGTATGAGACTCTCTCCTCCATCTTCAGACTTTGCCTATTGTGTAATGATCTCAAAAGTTCAAGTTTCCCAAGCAAGTCAATGCATAGCATTGAGACTGAGATGATAAGTCATTGTTTTATCTATATGCTTTTACTATTGCTGTAAAGTTTTTCAATATAGGAGATTTTTGGATCAACTCGATGCCTCGCATCGAGTTGTAGTTGATAACTCCTTATTTTCTATGCATATGATTCATCTGATGGTCTCATGCTTGAAAATATGAGGTTTTATGCAGGAAATCAATGCCCAACATCGAATTCCTGATGAAAACTCCACTTTTATGTAGTAAGTCGATGCTAGGCATGGAATTTGCAGTATAGGGAGATAATTTTTGCTTAAACAAGATAGGTTTCCTATTTTGGCAGCTCAAACATGGTCAAGTTGTGAAGGTCATAACTTGGTGTGTAGTGCAAAGTGTTTAGCAAATAATAGCTTTTTGGAAAGCTCTTCTCTTCCATTTTCATCCATGAGAAGATCTTGGCAAAATAATATTTGTGCTAAGAGAAATAAGCAAAAGAGTGAAGGTATGTCATTTCAATGACTAGAAATTTCTAAGGAAGTGAAGTTCTCAGTTTTGGATATTATTTCTCAAAGTTTGGAGAAGCATTGAGTTAATGGTGACCATAGAGGTTGTCTAATGTCACATTAATTCATTTCTTGTGATGTTTCATACATCAACACTCTCTAGGCTACTAGATACTCCTAGATGACATGATTTCTCAACTGCATTTGTCCCTGATCTAGTATCTTATCTGGAGAATGATCTATGCTATCACTTTCCTGCAAAGAAACAATACCCTCTATTAGATTATCCTCTCTGGAAATATAATTTCTAAGTTTACCAACATGAAACATTGGATGGACTCTCCAATCTGGAAGAAGCTCTAATTAGTATGCAGCAACACTTATCTTCTTTACTATCTTCGAAGGCCCACAAGACCTTGGTGAAAGCTTACTAGACTACCCTATGGATAGTGAAGTAGATCTAGCTGATACCTGAAAAAAGACACTGTCTCCTTCTGCAAATGATCTAGGAGAGCTCCTCCTATTAGCATACTCTTTTTCCCTATCAACTGCATGCTGCATCTTGGGTTTAACTATTTCTAGATTTGCTTGGAGGCTCACTAAGAACTCCAAAGCACTAGCACATTTATTTGGCATTCCTATGGTACTGGGAACATTGGGATTCATGCTACAATTCATCTCAACATTCGTATCACCTTATGCGGTCTATTGTTATAAGAAAACTCTACTAGTGGCAAGTGACTATCCCAATCTATCTACCTCTCAGACACATATGCCCTCAACATGTCCTCTAGAATTTGGTTGACCCTCTAGTTCTGATCATCTGTCTGACGATGATCACCACTACTCATTTTCAATGACACTTTCAGTTTGTCATTTGACAAATTTCCAGAAGTGAACTGTGAATCTGACATCCCTATCTGAAACTATGGATGTCGGTAACCCATGCAATTTGAAGACATGTTGTATAAACAACTCGATTACGTGTGGAACTTCTATCGTCTCTTGCATGCATGCAAACTAAGCCATCTTGCTCAATCTATCTACCACAACTAGGATAGTATCTTGCTTCCTTTGGGTCTATGGTAACCCCACTATGAAGTCCATGGATACACTGTTTGAGCTATGATCAGGAATCTGTAAAGGGTGTAAATGAGCTTGTGTCTTTACCCTTTTTGCTTTGTTGACTTGACACATAAAGAATTGTTGAACATAAGCGTGGACATCTTTGGCTAATCCAAGCCACCAAAATGTTCTTTGAACAAGCTATATTGTCTTGTCAACACCAAGATACCCTGTGCAAGGAACATCATGGTTATCATGCATGACTTTTCTTCTCAAATACACAGAATCAGGTATGCAAACCTTTCCTTTCCGTTTGACTATGCCATTCTCCTTTGAGAAATTGGAATATAGACTAGACTTGTTTTCTCTGCTATGAGAAGAAATGGTTGGAACTACCTCATCTCCTATGATAGAGTCATCACTGATGGCTCTAATAATCTATAAAAAATGTGGATATTTCACTTGTGCTTCCTTTATTTCTTGAAGTAATGAGCTTTCTAGAACTATAAAGCTCATTTGATACATTATCCATGATAATGCATCAGCTACTATATTATCTTTGCCTTTTCTATATAGGATTTCCATGTGAAACTCCTACATGAGCTCAACCCAATGAGCATCTGTGCTTCGAAGATCTGGCTCACTACAAAATTACTTGAGTGTATGGTGATCTATGTATACCTTAAAGTCTACACCAGAAAGATAGTGTTTCCAGACTTTAAGAGCATCCACAATTGCATACAACTCATGGTCATGGACTGGCCAATCACATTGTGCACTACTTAACTTCTTACTTTCAAAAGCTATTGGCCTACCATCTTGGCTCAAAATTTCCCCTATGGCTATGCCACTAGCGTTTTTCTCCAACTCAAATGGTTTCTATGGATCTACCACTTTGAGTATAGGAGCCTCTAAAACAGCTTGTTTCAGAGTATCAAAACTCTCTTGCTGCTCTCGCTTCCATGCAAATGGAACTTTGCCTTGAAGCAAGTTCTTCATAGGTTGCTCCATTCGACGAATAAGAAGAGATGAATTTCCGATAAAAACTAGAAAGTCCTAGAAATGACCGTAAGTGCCCCTCATCTTGAGGAGTAGGCCAAGCTAGCATAAATCAGACTTTCTTGGGATCCATTTGGACCACATCGGCTAGTACCATATACCCGAAATACTCTATCTCTTAGAGAAATAGCTGAGTCTTTTTTGGATTTACATACAACTTATTTTCTTTCACTTTATTTAATACCAATCTTAAATGACTTTCATGCTCATCAACAAACCTACTATACACAACCAAATCATCAACAAAATCCATAACACACTTTCCAATGCATGGTCACAAAATATCATACATTAGCATCATAAATATAGCTGGCGCATTAGTCAAAGCAAATGGCATGACTAAGTACTCATAGTGCCCAAAGCGGGTCCTGAAAGTTGTCTTATGTATATCATGATCTTTTACCCTAATGTGGTGGTAGCCACTCTTTAAAGATATTTTGCTAAATACAAATGACTCCACCTAGAGCATCTAAAAGATCATCTATCTTGGGCATGGGATATCTATGTTTGATAGTAATCTTATTGAGTGATCAATAGTCTACGCACATCTTATAAGACCTATCTTTCTTCTTCACTAGAAGAAGTGGTGCTACAAAGGGAAAATAGCTGGGTCTAATCAGCCCTTTTTGTAGGTACTCATCCACGACCTTGCAGACTTCATCCTCCTCTTGCAACTCATTCGAAATGGTGGTCGAGCGGTCCGAATTGCTCCTAGTACCAATTTGATTCTATGATCTATGTTCCTACAAGGAGGTAAACCTGAAGGTAACTCTTTCAAGAACAACTCTTGGAATTCTGCTCTTACTTTCTTTGAAAGTGCTTGAACATTCCAAATCAAGTCTCCATGACTACATGAATCCATCATAATACATGAAGAATACACAAAATAAAGAAGATAAATATACTTACCATCAATCTTGAGCAACTTGGTAGCAATTACTAATCACGTCTCTTGGAGATCTGGCTCTCCATGGATCAGCAGTCACCTCCCCTCATGCTCAAAGTGGTACACATGTGACACAAATTCAATTACTAGAACTTTCCTAGCATGATGCCACTTCTTACTTATGACTACACCATGTTGGTGCATTTTGCCCAAGCCTACATGCTTGATATGCTTGATATTATCCTCATTTGTAAGTCACATGAGTAGTCATGTGAACACCTCTTGTAAAAGAGTACATTTTATCTCTTGTAAATGGAAAAAGAAAAAAGTAAAAGGATGGCTTACCTCATCCATGATGTAAAAGCAAATTCGTGGCTCCAACTACCAAAATCACGAATTTTTGAGCTGAGGGAATCTCTCCTAACTTTGGGGATCACTTTTAGGTGGAGCCATTCGAATTCGAATTCAAAACTCCCTCCAAGAATAGCTATAAAAGGAGCAAGAAGGAAGAGGCGATTAGCAAGCCTTGTACGTGACCACTTCATGTCATTTTGTAGAGATTGAAGAGCTTACTCCATAGCTCTATCATTCTACTCCCATTGTGCAAAGATTCATTGCCAATGTGGTTGTAATCATATGTGAATCTATACATTTATTATCATCTACCTCTCTGTTTTGTTCTCTGCTATACTCACTCAGAGCAGTAACTTCAGAAGGTCATATCTCGAGTTTTACTGAACATTTTTCAGTGTTTTAAAGTGCGTTGGATAGCTCTCACTGTCTAGTTTCTACATATTAATTTTCAAGGTCATTGGATTTATACTTTTGGAGACATCTGCATTTTACTGCTTACTGGTCTATCTCTGCAGAGCCCCGAGAATTGTGGGAATGTTCCAGAACTTGATGAAACTTGTTCTCAGTGCTCAATCCATCATTTGAAGTGTTTTAACTTGGAATAGGAAGCTTGCTAAGTCTATTTGCTATGACCAAAAGGAATTTTTCTAATTCCTTCCAGGTTGAGAGCACTGTTCATTTTTTCCAGCAGGTGTATGTCCAAAAATAGCAAGTTTTGGGAGCTAGTCATTTCGCAACTTGTCGGTCTTGACTTAAACTTTTGGGATACATGTTCCAAAGTACTTGGCTGATATTTTGGTGGATTTAGGAAGCTCAAAGGGTCTACTAATCAACTCTGAAGTCTCAGTTGGCTGGTGTGAAGCTGGTTGTAGCGGCACCTACTCATCTTTGGATTGCATCCACCATCTCTCTTCACAGTGGTATCAGAGCATAGTCAAGCAACATGGGAGATGGATTTCCATCAACAATTGACAAATTGGATCGAAACAACTATCCGGCATGGTCTCTAAGGATGGAGGCTTACCTTCAAGGGAGGAATCTATATGGATTCATATCCGGAGATGAAGCAATGCCAACCATGAGGAACAAAGGGCAACCATCACATGAAGAAGTGGAAGGACTTTCGAATTGGTGTTCGAAGGATGCACTTGCAAGGTCCTATATTCTAAACTCAATCTCTGATTTTCTTTTACCTCATGTCAAGGGATGCAAGACATCAAGAGAAACCTGGAATGCACTTGCTTCTTTCTTCTCTTCCAACACTCGAGCAAGGAAGAACCAATTGTGGATGGAGTTCACAACAATGAAGAAAAGCCCGAAGCAAAATGTGACTGATTATGTCACAAAGATGAAGGAGATTTCCGACCAACTTGGAAGCATTGGAGAGGTAATTGAAGAGGAGCAAATCATAAGACAAATCATGAATGGAATCAAAGCAGACGACAAGTGGGAGTCATTCACAACAGCCATGGATTTATACATGGATATGCATGTACCCGACCTCAACACACTCATGGGCCAACTCTTCACTCATGAAGCAAAGATTAGCAAAGGTGGTGAGTCCTCAAGAGGTAATCAAACTTCTGCCTTATATTCTGATAAAGCTAAGGTCAAGGACAAGTCAAAGAATAGAAAGAATGAAGATGAAGGAAGCTCTTTCCAAGCAAACTTTGTAGGTAGAGGACGAGCTAGAGGAAGAGGCAGAGGTGGAAAGCAAGGCAGGGGGAGATTCCAATCATCTCAACCTTGCAACATATGTGGCTTATCTAACCATACTACTGAAGAATGTTTCAGGAATCCAAGGAACTCAAGAGGAAGAGGATTCAATAGAGGTGGCTATGGATCAAATAGAGGTAGGTACAATGGAGGCTACAACAACAACAACTACTACAACAACAATTACAACAACAACAACAACTATCAAAGTGGCCATAGAGGAAGAAGAGATTACAATAACTATGCAGAGGACCAAAGTCAAGAAGATTCATTATTGATTATGAATCTATCAACAAAGAAGGGTAAGGATGATGATCACATATTTTACATTGATTCGGGATGCTCGAACCATGTAGCAGGAAATGTGGCTTTACTTTCTGATTTGGAAGATCCTCATAACAAGCATGAAGTGCAGACAGGAGATGACACAAAGCACTCAGTGGAGAAGATAGGTAATGTGAAGACATCAGATGGGAATATGAACCTCTTAAGCAAAGTCTTGTATGTCCCTACAATTACCAAAAATTTAATAAGTGTTGGACAGATTGTTGAAAAAGGATTGCAGGTTAGATTCAATCGATTTGGAGCATATGTTGAAGACCCAAGGCAAGGCTTTTGAAGGATTGCCAAAGGAGAAAAGACAGGAAGGCTTTTCACTTTTGAAGTGGAAGATACAAAGAACATAGCTTTGTTTAGCTATGGATCTCAAACTCTAACAGAGTTGGAGATATGGCACAAAAGGCTTGCTCACATTGGTGAGAGGACACTCAAACAGATTTGCAGGGACCAAAGTGTACTTGGTTTGCCTAATATCACAAGGCAACACATGATTTATAAGTGTGAAGCTTGTCAACTCGGCAAGGCTCATAGACAACCTTTCAATAAGAAAGGATATATGTATCAAAATCCTTTGGATCTAGTGCACACGGATGTGTGGGGTCCAAGTAAGGAGCCATCTATATCAGGCTCAAGATATTATGTGTCTTTCATAGATGATTGTAGCAGGTGGACCATTCTGTTTTTCATGAAGCACAAGGATGAAGTGTTTAATTGCTTTAAGAAGTATATTGCTCTTGTTGAAAATCAAACAGGTAGGACTTTGAAAAGACTCAGATCAGATGGTGGAGGAGAATACTTCTCTTCTGAATTTGATGCCTTCTTGCATGAAAGAGGCATTAAAAGGGAAGTCACTACAAGGTATACACCCGAACTCAATGGTGTAGCAGAGAGGAGGAATAGAGCTATCGTCGAAGCTGCAAGGTCCATGCTCAACGAAAAGGGATTGCCGAACTACCTATGGGCAGAGGCTGTGTCGACAGCCACATATCTCATAAATAGACTTCCATCTAAGTCACTAGATGGAACCACTCCATATGAAGTGTGGAATGGAAGAAGACCTAGTCTAGAGCATTGTAAAATCTTTGGATGCTTAGCCTATGCTCACATTCCTTCTCAAGTAAGAGGGAAATTGGATCCCAAGGCAGAGAAGTGTGTATTCATTGGTTATGATCAAAACCAAAAAGGATATAGATTGTACAATCCAACCAATAAAGGATTTTCTGTGAGTAGAGATGTAATTTTTGATGAAAACAAATCATGGTTTGATGATGACAGGAAAGTGAAGCTGCCATATGACTTGGATGAAGATTTTCCATCACTTCAACCAAAGGAGCCAAAGCAGATTGAAGAAAGTGATTCGGAGATTGACCTAGAAGACTTGGAAAGACTAAAGCTATGGAAGAACAAAGGTAAAGCAAAGATGAAGGATGCTACATATGGACCCGAGAGCTCACATCAACCACTTAGAAGGTCTTCGAGGGAGAAGAAGAAACCAGAGAGGTTTGGTTATGATACTTCTTTGGTCACCAAGCACTCAATCTACATTGCAAAGGATTCAACCAATGAAGAACCTACCACATTCGAAGAAGCACAAAGCAAGAAAGCTTGGAGAGATGCAATGGATGAAGAATTGGAAGCCTTGAAGGAGAATGACACTTGGGAGCTTGTACCTAACAAGCCATCTATGAAGATAATCGGATCTCGATGGATATACAAAATCAAGAGGAATCCAGATGGAAGTATAAATAGACACAAAGCAAGGTTAGTTGCTAAAGGGTTTGCTCAAACCCATGGTATTGATTATGAGGAGACTTTCTCTCCTGTTGCAAAAATGCCTACAATTAGGGTTCTCATTAGTCTTGCTGCATCTAGAAATTGGAATCTTTATCAACTTGATGTAAAGAATGCTTTCTTGAATGGATGGATTTCTGAGGAAGTGTATATGGCACAACCTCCTGGATATGAGGATGCACATCATCCTAACTATGTATGCAAACTAAAGAAAGCTTTGTATGGATTGAAGCAAGCTCCAAGAGCTTGGAATTTCAGATTGGTTACTTATTTGCAGGACCAAGGATTCAAAGCTAGCAAGGCGGATACCTCTTTGTTCATAAAGAGGAATGGATCTGAAGTGATCTATTTATGTGTGTATGTTGATGATATTATTATCACAGGCAATGATCTTGAAGGAATCAAACAGGTAAAGAGTCAAATGAAGGAGGAGTTCAAGATAAGTGACCTCGGACCACTCACTTATTTTCTTGGATTGGAGTTGATCTACACAGATTCAGGTATATACATCACACAAAGGAAGTATGTCCATGACATGCTCGTCAAGTTCAAGATGGAAAATACCAAGTGTGCAGGCACACCTATGGAGCAAAATCATAAGCTTAGTGCTTATGAAGGAGAGCCAATTGAAGACATCACAAGCTATCAAAGCTTGGTTGGAAGTTTGAACTATGCAACACTCACAAGGGTGGATATATGCTATAGTGTTAGCATATTGAGTCAGTTTATGCATAAGCCGAGAAGACCACATATGGAAGCGGCCAAGCGAGTACTCAAGTATCTAAAGGGGACCATGAATGAAGGTTTGTTCTATTCATATACTTCAGATATTGAGCTAAAGGTCTACTCAGATGCAGATTGGGCCGGATCTAAAGATGATAGAAGAAGCACATCAGGGTATATATCATTTGCAGGTTCAAAAATCATTTCTTGGTCATCGAAGAAGCAACCAACCGTGGCATTATCTTCTACTGAAGCTGAATATAGAGGTTTGGCTAATGCAACTCAAGAAATCATGTGGTTAAAATCTTTGTACACAGATCTTGGACTTCATTCTTCAACACCTCACATTTTTGGTGACAACACAAGCTCATTACATCTAGCAGCTAATCCAGTATACCATGCTAGAACCAAGCATATTGAAGTCCACTACCATTATGTAAGGGAGAAGCTAATGAGCAAGGATATTCAACTATCCTACGTCTCTACAGATATGCAATGTGCAGACATGTTGACGAAAGCTCTTGATGGTACGAAATTAAGTAGATTCAAGTTGATGATTGGTTTGCAGGAAATCAAGGACAATTGAAGACTTATTTGGAGGCCAAGCATGTTAGGCTTGAGGGGGAGCTGTTGGTGCATTTTGCCCAAGCCTACATGCTTGATATGCTTGATATTATCCTCATTTGTAAGTCACATGAGTAGTCATGTGAACACCTCTTGTAAAAGAGTACATTTTATCTCTTGTAAATGGAAAAAGAAAAAAGTAAAAGGATGGCTTACCTCATCCATGATGTAAAAGCAAATTCGTGGCTCCAACTACCAAAATCACGAATTTTTGAGCTGAGGGAATCTCTCCTAACTTTGGGGATCACTTTTAGGTGGAGCCATTCGAATTCGAATTCAAAACTCCCTCCAAGAATAGCTATAAAAGGAGCAAGAAGGAAGAGGCGATTAGCAAGCCTTGTACGTGACCACTTCATGTCATTTTGTAGAGATTGAAGAGCTTACTCCATAGCTCTATCATTCTACTCCCATTGTGCAAAGATTCATTGCCAATGTGGTTGTAATCATATGTGAATCTATACATTTATTATCATCTACCTCTCTGTTTTGTTCTCTGCTATACTCACTCAGAGCAGTAACTTCAGAAGGTCATATCTCGAGTTTTACTGAACATTTTTCAGTGTTTTAAAGTGCGTTGGATAGCTCTCACTGTCTAGTTTCTACATATTAATTTTCAAGGTCATTGGATTTATACTTTTGGAGACATCTGCATTTTACTGCTTACTGGTCTATCTCTGCAGAGCCCCGAGAATTGTGGGAATGTTCTAGAACTTGATGAAACTTGTTCTCAGTGCTCAATCCATCATTTGAAGTGTTTTAACTTGGAATAGGAAGCTTGCTAAGTCTATTTGCTATGACCAAAAGGAATTTTTCTAATTCCTTCCAGGTTGAGAGCACTGTTCATTTTTTCCAGCAGGTGTATGTCCAAAAATAGCAAGTTTTGGGAGCTAGTCATTTCGCAACTTGTCGGTCTTGACTTAAACTTTTGGGATACATGTTCCAAAGTACTTGGCTGATATTTTGGTGGATTTAGGAAGCTCAAAGGGTCTACTAATCAACTCTGAAGTCTCAGTTGGCTGGTGTGAAGCTGGTTGTAGCGGCACCTACTCATCTTTGGATTGCATCCACCATCTCTCTTCAAAACGTGCCAGTTTAGCTATCTCAAAATCTATTCTGACAGTCTACGCCATCCATAATCCACTAGTAATTCATCACCACTACGTAATGTAGTAATAGCATTGAAAACTAAGTAGCTTCTCACATCTCTACTCATGTATGTGTGTGTACATGTATGCGTGTATGTGTGTGTATGTCTATGTATTGTGTACCTGTATGTGTATGTATGTATATGTAAGTTTATGTATGTATATGTATGCATGTGTATGTCTGTGAATGCATGTTTATAAATTCAAAGTTCTTTTGTATACTTATCCCCTTTTTCGTTTGAGATTAAAATAAGAGGAGATATTGTATGCTAGAAAGAAATAAGAAAAGAACTGACATACCACTTGAGATGTGGCAATATTTTCACAGATAGCTATGTCTACAAGAATCATTTCCTCAAGAGAAGGTATGCAAATATTACCATGAGTTATAATTTTCATATGTTTTATAAATATTTTACATATGATCGATGTAATTTTTTCTCATTAAAGAAACATAGGCTAGTGCAAAGAAGAGAGTTGAATCAGGTCATATGTCACACTAAGGCCAAATGGGCCATCACAATTTTGTTAATAGATTTATAAGTATATGTATTATTGAAACTATATTTTTTAGTTTATTTGAAATACTAATCATTAACCTTTTATATTTTCTTCAATGTAGCGTAATGATTATGGTTTTTATCCTACAAAAAAGGAAATCCAATATCTACATATTGTGGATAAGAGATCATTCAGATGATTTTTTGAGTATAATTAAATTTGATATACTTTATCTTATTTTTATTGATGTTTTATACGGTTTATTTACTTATGTTTGTTATATGTAATACAGGAGCATTATGGAGAGGCCCTTATGGATGAGGTGGACACACAGACACAAGAAGGATGAAATTGATCATCATAGGGTATGGACCTCTCTACCCATGATGCCTCTTTAGATACATCAGATTGTTGATGACGCGGCAAAGACTCGAACCTTGTCAAGCCTGCGGAATTCGTTGCGCCAATGAAGGTGGCTAAGCTAGAGTGATATTAGAACACCTCTATAATGAGCAGTAGCTTAGCAAAGTTTCTGTCACTCAACCATATAAGACTGTGTTTTGAATTTACTGAAATTCCACTGGAATTTCAGTAAATTCCAGTGGACTGTCATCGGACTGTCACCGTAGTTATACCGGAATCTTACCAGAATCAACTGCAATTCTGTTTGTAATTACTTCAAGTGAATATACATGAAGTAAGGAAGTGATGCGTGAACTTCCTTCACTGAATAAACTCTTTTTGAAGTTTAAGGAAAAACTTCACCAGTCTGAATGCCTCTTTCCGATCAAACTTTGTACTGTGTGTACATATCCGTTTCACCGAAATCTTTGATGAACTGATAGTAGAGAAGTCTAGCTACAAGATAAGCTATCTCTCATACAAAACTTTACATTATTCTGCGAGATCTACTTCGTTGTTCTACCGGAAAACACGTTTACTGAGAAAACTGTAACTGATCGAAAAATACGTTTTACTGAGAAAACTATAACTTTTAACTAACTTATACCGTAACATGAAAATACTCAGATTTCTTCACATACGAAGAATGCGCGCAAACTTCCACATGAACATGTGTTTTCTATTAGAGAAGATGTGTACAAAACTAGTTTGGCCTCTTCTTGCTCAAGCTATAGAAACTCTCCTATACTGAGTAGTTTCTTTTACCATCTCTCAGATGAATACCTGACATTTCAGGTTTCTATTATTCATCTTTACGCAATCTCTGGTGTCTTCTAGACCTATTCTTGATTTCTATATGCGCTCTATTCGCACGATGCACTCTTCTCACTCACACACTTTTCTGTTCTCATCTCTCTTATATACAGTTTTGATCCGGTGTAACAAAATCTAATTCTGGAAGTTTCTACGATGTACATTACAGTTGTGAATTGTCCCTTCACTAAGGCTTTGATTTTCTGAATACTTTGATTCTGCTTCTCTTTATCTTTCTTTATCTTTATGTCTGTCTGTATGTCAAATTCATGAGTGATTCTTCAACAGCTCCCCCTCAATCACTAATTTGCATCTTCCTGTCTTTCATATATTTTTCTTTCTTTTATACCTGCCATTTCTTTGAATCTGCTTGTCTTTGTTCCATCCAAAATCTTTGTCAAAATATCTGCAATCTGATCTTTTGTCGGAGTATATACTATTTCTAGCTCCTTTTCCATCACCTTTTCCCTCAGGAAATGATACTAAATCTCTATGTGCTTTGTTCTTGCATGAAATATTGGATTTGTTGCAAGATACAACGAGCTCATATTATCTCCATGTATGATGGGTATACCTTGATCAATACCCATGCTTTTGAACAAGGTCTGCATCCATATCACTTCTTTAGCTGCTTCTACAAGTCTTTTATATTCGGCTTCTGTTGACGATAAAGCCACTGTGTGTTGTTTCTTCGAACACCAGCTCACTAGCTTATCTCCTAGGTATATCATATACCCATGTGTTGATCTTCTGTCATCTTGACTTCCTGTCCAGTCTGAGTCACTGAATGCTCTCAACTTTATATCTGACGTAAAAGGATAATATAATCCTTCCTTTATAGTTCTTTTGATATATCTAAGAACTCTTTGTCCTACAACCCAATGTTGATCCTTTGGACAATGCATGAACTGTGAAAGAACTCCCACTACATAACTAAGATCAGGTCTTGTTAGTGTAGCATAAATTAAGCTTCCTACTAACGACTGATACTTCCTCATATCTTTAAACTCTGCACCACCATATTTACTGAGTTTATGATTTACTTCAAGCGGTGTTGAAGCTTCTCTGCAATTCTCCATGTTAAACTTCTTCAGTAAGTTTAGGAGATACCTTTCTTGCGAAACATATACACCATGATCTGTGTATGTGATTTCCATTCCAAGAAAGTATGATAACTTTCCTAGATCACTGATCTTAAACTCCTTTTCAAGTAATCTCTTTACCTCCTTGATTTCTTCATCTCATGTACCTGTGATTATAATGTCATCTACATAAATACAAATGTAGATCATACCTTCTTCTGTTCTCTTGATGAGTAGACTTGCATCTGCCTTCGAACTTTGGTATCCAAGTTCATTGAGATATTTCACAAGTCTGTAATTCCAAGCTCTTGGAGCTTGCTTCAATCCATAAAGTGCTTTTCTTAATCTGCAAACAAAATTTGGGTATCTCGAACTTACAAACCCTTCAGGTTGTTCCATATAGACTTCATCTGATATATATCCATTCAGAAATGCATTCTTTATATCTAGCTGACTTAGCTTCCATCCTTTTGATGCTGCTATAGCAATCATTGTCCTTATGGTTGACATCCTTGCCACCGGACTAAACGTCTCATCATAATCTATGCCATGCGTCTGAGCATAGCCCTTGACAACCAGTCTAGCTTTGTATCTGGCTATCCTTCCATCTGCAAGTTTCTTAACTTTGAAAACCCATTTATTTCCAATTACTTTCTTACCATTTGGTTTAGGAACAAGTTCCCATGTCTTGTTCTCCTCCAATGCACTGAACTCTTCTTCCATTGCTTCTTCCCATTGCTTCTTGCCTTTAGCTTCATCATAGTTCTGAGGTTCTTCATCATCTTTGACCATATATGCATAATTTTTTTGAGTTATGTACGAAGTATTATTAGAATACCTTTCTGGTTGTCTTCTAGTCCTGCTTGACCTTCTTGGTTCACATTCTTCATAAGTGTCTGAATACACTTCTTCATCAAATATAGGAATTTCTTCATTCCTTCTTGTTAATCCATTTCTGGACGTACTTGCTTGCATATAGTCTTCATCTCTATTCACCTGCACAATTGATTTCCCTTTCTCTTTTCTTCTTACCTCTTCTTCAAATTCTTCAGTTGTATGACTTTGATCTGCATACCAACTTTTCTGTTCATCAAATGTAACATCTCTGGAAACAGTAAACTATTTTGTTAGAGGACTCCATAACCTGTAACCCATCTGCTTTTCATCATATCCGACGAACACATATTTCTCTGCTTTTGGTTCAAGATTATGTCTGAGTTGTGATGGTACATAAGCATAAGCTACTGATCCAAACACTTTGCAATGATCAAGTGTTGGTTTCTTTCCCCACCAAGCTTCATAAGGGGTCATTCCATCTAAAGCTGTACAAGGTAATCTGTTTACCAAGTATGTAGCTGTATTTACAGCTTCAACCCAAAGATAATTTGGACAATCTTTTTCTTTGAGCATAGCTTGTGCAAACTCAAGTAGAGTTCGGTTTCTTCTTTCTGCTACACCATTTTGTTGTGGTGTATACCTGCAGGTTATTTCTCTCTTAATACCTCCATTCCAAAGATAATCATTGAACTCTTGGGAAAAATATTCTCCCCCTCCATCAGACCTCAGTCTCTTAAGCTTTCGTCCTGTGAGTCTTTCAACATATGCATGAAAATGCTTGAAGGTTTCAAATACTTCTGATCTTTCCTTCAAAACATATAACGTTATCCATCTTGTAGCATCATCAATGAATAAAACATAATATCTTAAGCCACTGATTGATCCTTCTTTTGTTGGACCCCATACATCTGTATGAATGAGTTCAAGTACTCCATCATGTTTGAATCCTTTCTTTTGAAAAGGTAACCTGTGGGCTTTTCCCATCTGACATGCTTCGCACTTATGAATCATATGTTGGTTCTGTACATTCGGTAATCCCAGTACTGATTGATTTGAAATCATAGCTTTAATTCCTTTTTCATTAAAATGACCTAATCTCTTATGCCAGAGATCAAGTTCTGTAATCACCTTTTCACCATGTGTGAGCAACGCTTCACCAATGTTCCCTTGTACTCTTAAAGTAAAGAGTCTACCTTCTTTCTTACCAGAGACGATCTGATTATATCCATTCTCGGGATCTTCTACAAATACTCCTTCATTTATAAATCTGACCTAAAAACCTTTCTCAACTATCTGTCCCAGACTAATCAAATTTTTAGGTATTGTCGGAACATACAAAACATTGGTTAGCAAATCTGCTCCACTCTTACATTTCACTTTTCCAATTGAATGTACACTATGTCTGGTATTGTCACCTGTTTGAACAGTATGACTGGAACTACCCTTTTCCAACTCTGACATCAGTTCTATATTTCCTGACAAATGATTGGAACATCCAGAATCAATGTAAAATACCTTTAGATCTTCGTTATCTGATGTGCCGATTGAGTTCATCATCAATGATGTATGACTTGCATTCTGTGTGTCATTTGCATAGTTGTTGTAGGTAGTGTTGTAGGATTGATTCTGTCCCCAACTTCTTGCTCCACCTCTACCATAGCCTCCTCTTTGATTCTGTCTACCTCTTTGATATCTTCAGCTTTTGCCTCTGCTATTGTTATTCTGATTCTGACTTGATCCTTGGGAATTATGCCAGCAATCATGAGCCAGATGATTACTTAATCCACAAATCCAGCAAGCCTTTTTGTTGATATTCTGACTACCTCTTCCTCTTCCAAAACCTCTTGCTCTTCCTCTGCCAGTGCCTTTACCTCTTGCATAATAAGCCTGAGAACTCGACTCTTCTTCATCTTTTGACTTACCTTTATCTCCTTTCTTCTTGTTCTTCATGTACATTGCAGAACTTTGTCCTTTATCTCCATCTCCTTTCAGATCTTGCTCATATGTGAGCATCAAACCAAGCAACTGATTTAAATCTGGTACAAAATGATTTAAAGAAAGTTTAGTTGAGAGTACGAAAGGTTTCCACCTTTCATCTCCTCTCAAACCTGTGAGCACTTGCGCTATCAATCTGTGATCTTCGATATCTTCATTTATGGATCCAAGACTATCTGCTAGATCCTTCACCTTAGTAACATAGTCACTAATGCTTTGATTCGACTTCTTTTTGAACGTTGTGAATTCGGACCATAAGCTATCCTTCCTAGCTTTCGTAGTATTTTGGAAATTATCTTCCAACGCACTCCATATGTCCTCCGCTTTCTCCAGACCTCTAATGTGCGGTAGTAGATGATCTGTAACAATATAAATGTAAGCTCTTGTTGTTGCATCTTTCTTCTGCCACAGCTTCAAGGCTTCTAATTCTTCTTCCTTTGGTTGTCTACTGTCTTCAAAGGTCGGCTTCTTTTCTTCTCTGGTCACGTACATCATTAAGTCCTTACTCATAAGTAAGGTTTCCATGTGCATTACCCATGCGGGATAATTATCTTTGTCCAATTTGTCAATTGAAACATGATCTGCCATAATCTCCTTGTTTCTGTTTCTTTTGGTGAGTGTACCGTTAAAGAATTTTACCTTTTGTAAACCTTTACCTTGAAAATGACTTCGGAATACTTCTTGATACCGTTTGCTATCGATCTCCTCAGCATTCACCTTTCTTTATGAAAGTTTTTCAAATTCTCTTGTGTCTCTACTTCCGTTTGCTCTTTGAGAATCTTTTTGCTCTAATACCACTTGTTGATGACGCGGCAAAGACTCGAACCTTGTCAAGCTTGCGGAATTCGTTGCGCCAATGAAGGTGGCTAAGCTAGAGTGATATTAGAACACCTCTATAATCAGCAATAGCTTAGCAAAGTTTCTGTCACTCAATCATATAAGACTGTGTTTTGAATTTACTGAAATTCCACTAGAACTTCACCGAACTGTCACCAGACTGTCACCGTAATTATACCGGAATCTTACCGGAATCAACTGCAATTCTGTTTGTAATTACTTCAAGTGAATATACATGAAGTAAGGAAGTGATGCGTGAACTTCCTTCACTGAATAAACTTTTTATGAAGTTTAAGGAAAAACTTCACCAGTTTTGAATGCCTCTTTCCGGTCAGACTTTGTACTGTGTGTACATATCCGTTTCACCAAAATCTTTGATGAACTGATAGTAGAGAAGTCTAGCTACAAGATAAGCTATCTCTCATACAAAACTTTACATTATTCTGCGAGATCTACTTCGTTGTTCTACCGGAAAACACGTTTACTGAGAAAACTGTAACTGACCAAAAAATACGTTTTACTGAGAAAATTGTAACTTTTAACTAACTTTATACCGTAACATGAAAATACTCAGATTTCTTCACATACGAAGAATGCGCGCAAACTTCCACATGAACATGTGTTTTCTATTAGAGAAGATGTGTACAAAACTAGCTTGGCCTCTTCTTGCTCAAGCTATAGAACCTCTCCTATACTGAGTAGTTTCTTTTACCATCTCTCTCATATGAATACCTGACATTTCAGGTTTCTGTTATTCATCTTTACGCAATCTCTGGTGTCTTCTAGACCTATTCTTGATTTATATATGCGCTCTATTCGCACGATGCGCTCTTCTCACTCACACACTTTTCTGTTCTCATCTCTCTTATATACAATTTTGATCCGGTGTAACAAACTCTAATTTTGGAAGTTTCTACGTTGTACATTACAGTCGTGAATTGTCCCTTCACTAAGGCTTTGATTTTCTGAATACTTTGATTCTGCTTCTCTTTATCTTTCTTTATCTTTATGTCTGTCTGTATGTCAAATTCGTGAGTGATTCTTCAACACAGATCACATGGATGATCATGATGATGTGGATGATCATGATCAAGGGGATGATTCAGATGATTGACACTATTTACATTGGATGTATTATATACATTGATACACACACACACACACACACATATACATACATATATATATATATATATATATATATATATATATATATATATATATATATATATATATATATATATATATATATATTTTCTCATATCACTTATGTTTTTAATTGTGCCTAGGGTGTGAGTTCATACTTTTCATAATTTTAGCATGTTTATTAAATTAATTTATTTAATTGAAGTGAATTATATGACTAAATGTACAAATGATTTTTATTATAATTTATACTTAACACGTGATTTATTATTTAATTGTATAATTCATTCATATTATATGTTTGTTTGTGTGTGTATATGTGTGCATGTGCATGTAGTTGTGTGTGTATATGTATGTATGCATGCACAAGGAGGTATATATCTATATTTTTGTATGTGTGTGTAGCTATGTGTGTATGTGTATGTGTATGTGTATGTGTATGTGTTTGTGTATATGTATGTGTGTATGTGTATATGTATCTCTCTCTCTCTCTCTCTCTCTCTCTCTATATATATATATATATATATATATATATATATATACACATATATATATATATATATATATATATATATATATATATATATATATATATATATATATATATATATATATATATATATATATATATATATATATATATATATATATATGTGTGTGTGTGTGTGTATGTGTGAGTGTGTATGTGTATATATGTATTTGGGTGTGTGTGAATATATATATATATATATATATATATATATATATATATATATATATATATATATATATATATATATATATATATATATATATATATATATATATATATATATATATATATATATATATATATATATATATATATATATGTGTGTGTGTGTGTGTGTGTGTGTGTGTGTGTGTGTCTGTGTGTATATACAAAAAAATATAACAAATAAAAACAATGTGTACCATGCATTGTTAGGATGATTTAACATAAGTATCCATAGCTCTTTTAGGCACCACTTGTGAGATCACCCAGTGTCCAATTACATCTCAGCTAGTGAACTAAGTACAAACATTTTGACTCGCACATCAAACTCGCTACAAAAAAGAAACATATATGTAAAATAGAAAATATGTGTATGTTCTATGCATGTGTGTATGTATGGATGCATATGCATGTGTATAAATGTGTTTTATATGCATGTGAGTATGTGTGTGTGTCTATGCATGTATGTATATGTGTGTGTATGTGTATGTGTGTCTATGTGTGTGTATGTATGTGTGTGTATGTGTATGTGTATGTGTGTCTATTCATGTGTATCTATATGTGTCACAAGGAAGGAGATAAGGAAGAGAGCTCATACACACACTCTCACTCTCAAGGAGAAGCACACACACATATTGAGGCAAGGAAGAATAATCTTCAAGATTCAGTCCTTCTTTGGCATTTGTAAACTTCTCTTCAAGTGTAACTTGATGTACAACAGCAGTCGGAGTTGTGTTCATGATGTATACAGCAGTATGCACAACTTCTGCCCAATAACAATGAGGCATATTCTTCTCGGCCATCAAGGCTCTTGCTATTTCTGCAATATGTCTATTTTTGCGTTCAGAAATGCCATTCTGTTGTGTTGTGTACCTACATGAAAACTGATGCCGAATTCCATGATTTTTTAGAAAACTGTTGAACTCATTTGACATGTATTCACCTCCTCCATCAGATCTTAATGTTTGAATGTACTTCCCTGTCTGCTTCTCCACCATAACTTTAAAATTCTGGAAGTGAGTGAACACCTCGCTCTTCTTTTTCATGAAATATATCCATACTTTGCATGTATGGTCATCAATGAAAGTAACATAAAACCTGCATCCGCCCATAGATGTGGTCTTTGCTGGACCCCAAACATCTGTATTACTACTTCTAGTATATTCTCACTAACATGCTTGTCATGTGGAAATGCTGCTCTTGACTGTTTACCAAATTGACTATGCTACACAAACCTTTTGCATTTCTGCAACTTTGAAATTTGGTAGTCCATGGAAAATCTCCTTTGACTGCATCAATTTCAGCCTTGGCAACTTTGCATGTCCAATCTGTTTGTGCCACATCTCTATATCTGCAATAACTCCTGCACCTTTTGCAAACATGGCTGCATTCATTTCAGAAATCTTCACATTTAAGGTGAACATCCTACCCACTTTGTTTCCTTTGGCAACCAATCGTCCATCCTGCTTGTACTCTTCTACATATAATCCATTAGCATTGAACCTTACTTGTAATCCTTGGTCAACCATTTGTTTAACAGGAACCAGATTCTTTTTTACATTTGGAACATGCAGCACATTAGCAAGATGTTTTACCTTTCCAACCTCCATCGATAGTGCTATGTTTCCTGTATGCTCAATAGGATGTGATGTGTCATCACCTATTTTCAACATATCCAGGAACTGACAATTTTTGCAAAGTACTAAACCATTCCGCATGATTGGTCATGTGATTTGAAGCACCTGAATCAACATACCAGACATTATCATTTGATTTTGAAACACTAGTAGACATCGTATTCATCATGTGATGTTGAACCATGAACAACTTCTCAGAATCATCTGCACGTGGATGCATAGTTATTCTGCTGCCTTCTGTTATTTTGATTCTTCAATCTGCAATCACGTTCAAAGTGTCCAGGTTTACCACAATTCCAACATCCTTTACTGTCATTACCTGAATCATTTCTTTGGAAATTTCTGCGGCCCCTTTGACTCCCCTTGCCTCGAAACTATCCTCTTCCTCTTGCATGATTCTGTTGTTGACTTTGGTCTTGGTTACTATTTCCTCTTCCCCTTCCAAAACCTCTACCTTTGCCTCTTCCTCTACCAGAGTAGAATACCTGCTCAAAAATAGATTTTCCTTGGGAGTCAGAATCCTCACCAAGATTCTTTTCTTCAATAATTGGCATAGATACTAGATCAACAAAATTCAGAATATTTTCCCTAGTCTGTATAGAAGTTCTAAACTGCTTATATGCAACTCCTAAACCACGAAGACACACTTCCACCTTATCATCATCATCTACATTCATGCCAATAGATGCAAGTGACTCACATATGCTTTTTATTTTCAAGGTGTAGTCACTTACTGACATGCTCTTCTTCTCCAATGTATGGAGCTCCTTCTTGACTTGTTACTGTTCCAATCCTCTTTTTGAGTCTTGGCATCTTTTATGTGTCCAATCATGCTATCATGTATGCTAATAGATAGTAAATAATATGCTCTTACCTGATCTGCAATCCAATTCCTTTCTGGTAACTATGGAGCATTTAAATTCTCTCCTTCAATGTACTTCCAGTAGCCTTTTCCCATCAGGAAATTCATCATTCTGAATCACCAAGCATGGAAGTTGTTCTTGTCCAACTTATCACTCATAAGCTGACTCATTCCATCTGCGTTTTCCATTTCTACAACAATTCACAACACTGCAAAACAGTACAAGCAGCACTTCTGCTTGAACACTGTTGCACTATGACGTGACAATTTGATCTCAGAAAAACACAGTTTTCGTGTATCAACAATACACAAAATTTCTTGAAATTTTGGATCTGGAATATATAAGTGTTTCCAAACACAATGCAAGTTACAGTTTCTGAAACTGACTTGGTTTTTCTATGGGCCCCACCTTACGGCCTCCAAACAAAGGTCGACATGGCTCCCAAACTTCAATCTAACAAAAACAAGTGACCCTAAAGGGATAACTCTCTAAAATATTTTGAGGTCGTCTACCTTCATGCCGATTTTCATAGCAAACGGAGGTCGTTTGTGAATCGCATTTTCTCCACACCTTGCTGCATACTCTTCACCATCACCTTCTCTACAAGCTCTCTATAGCCATGCTGGCTCTGATACCATGTCACGAGGAAGGAGATAAGGAAGAGAGCTCACACACACACACTCTCACTCTTAAGGAGAAGCACACACATAGATTGAGGCAAGGAAGAATGATCTTTTTCTTCTTCTTCTTCTATTACATAAAAAGGAATGTACAAGAATGACCTAAAAACAAGAATACAAGAAGTGCAATATATAAAGATCAGTACATAAGAAAAAACCTAATGTCCACAAATGAGTGAGCTGGCAAGGAACAAATGTGCCATCACTATCGGTAGATAAACCTAATAAAGCTCAATGAATTATCCCTGACATATATTGGCGTGACCACTATACATGTCAGAGAAACAAAAAATTGGTACGTGTCATCCTGGATCATCACATGTTGAGCTTGATATCTCAACAATATGTGCATATGTGAGTGTATGTGTGTGTATATGTGTATGTATGTGTAGGTATGTGTGTATGCATATGTTTGTGTACATATATGTGTGCATATGCATGTGTGTATGTATGTATGCATATGCATGTGTGTGTATGTATGCATGTGAGTGTATGTGTGTGTATATGTATATGTGTGTGTCTCTATATATGTGTATGTATACATGTGTGTGGATGTTTGTGTATGTATATATGTGTGTATGCTTGTGTATGTATATATGTGTGTATGTGTGTGTGTATGCATGTGTATGTATGTGTGTATGTGAGTGTATGTGTGTATATATGTGTATGTGTGAGTCTCTTATGTGTATGTATGTATGCATGTGAGTATATGTGTGTGCGTATGTATATGTTGTGTGTATGTATATATGTGTGTGTATGTATATGTGTGTGCATGTGGATGTATGTGTGTGTACATATATGTGTGTGTATGTGTATGTGTTTTTATGTGTGTGTATGCATGTGTATGTATGTGTGTATGTGAGTGTATGTGTGTGTATATGTGTATGTGCGTGTCTCGTATGTGTGTGTATCTATGCATATGAGTGTATGTGTGTGTATATGTGTATGTGGGTGTGTCTATGTGTGTAAGTATATATATGTGTGTATGTGTATGTGTGTATGCATGTGTATGTATGTGTGTATGTGAGTGTATATGTATGTGTATATGTGTATGTGTGTGTCTCTTATGCGTGTATGCATATATGTGTGTATGCATATGTGTATGTATGCATGTGTGTATTTATGTATGCAAATGCATGTATGTAGGTACCTTTTTATGTGTGTGTATGTATGCGTCCTCTCGTATGCTTTGTCTCTCTCTCTCTCTCTGTATATATATATATATATATATATATATATATATATATATATATATATATATATATATATATATATATATATATATATATATATATATATATATATATATATATATATATATATATATATATATATATATATATATGAGCTTGAGCTCTCATCATCTAGGCATAGATGTGCTGAGAGAATTCCCTTTTTTTTGTATGTGCAAGACATCTCTTATGTGGCACTTTTGCATCGCAGTCAGCTTGCTAGCATGGCTACCTTGCGATGCTACTAGCTACATTCATTAATACCATCACTTATGCTGTGGAACCTTTTTTTTCTTTGGCATGGATTATGCAAAAATCATTGGCCAAGGCATTGCATAAGTGAAACTATTCATTTTTTAATTTGGAGCATTGCTATGCCCCTTTATTCCTTGTAGTCAACTCCTTTTAACTGATTTGGGTGTTGGTCAATCTTTTGCCACCATCATCTTTATTGAGAATATTGATATGGCATTGGAAATTGGGAGAAACCCTGTGTTTCATTCTTGGACAAAGCACATTGAGGTGCACTATCATTATTTCAGGGAGAGACTCTCTATTGGAGATATTAGTTTGGTTTATCATCCCAAATAGGATAATGTTCTAGAGTTTTTCACACTAGCTTTGTATAGGGAGAAGTTTGAAGCTTTTTTCAAAGCTTTGGACTTAGTTGTTTTTTGTGGATTGATTTCATTCCCCATATCTTGGCATTTCCTTATACATGAGTGCCAAATCCTTGTTCACTACATCACTCCCAAGGGGGATTTGTTGATATATTTTGGTAGTGATGTGTGTGAACACACTTAGGAATGTTGACAACTTTTCCCCTCTTTAAAAGTTTTTTTCCCCAACTTGTATATATGCATATAACCATAAAGGATCACTTATCTTTAGCATGTGTTGTTCTCCAAGCTTCTTCTTCTACCTTGTGTTGCTTGTGTGCCTCTGTAGTCCTCAAACTCCAACAAATATTTCCTGATGAAATGTTGAAGTTTTTGATAGCTTACGTTCTCTTTTCTAAATAACTTTGTCATGCATATGGTGATTATCATACCTGTATACACATGAATTTTCTCTTTTTGAAATCTATATCTTATTTTCTCATTAAATATGACCTAGATAGTGCATCATTAGTATAGATTGATTGAATAAAATAATCTTCGCAATAGCATCGATCATGTTTTCCATTGAAAATATTATCAATTTGTAAGTGTTGATGCTCTCATTGTACAATTGTTTTTTTTAGTTTTTTAATTTATGGTTAATATTCTAATCCACATGCCATTTGGTATGCCTTTCAAAAGCATTATAACCTCTTTTGTACACATTTTCATGTTTGAAGAAAACCTTACTAAAAATATGCACCTATTTAATGTTGTTCACATCAAATTGGGCATCAACAATATGTGCAATAGGAACTACAACACGACTTGGAAATTTAAGATCATCATCTTCAACGCCATCTCCATGACATTCAACCATTATATTTGGAGGTGTACTAGAACGTTTTTCAACACCTTACACAATATTCTACAACCATTTTCTACCAATACATAATGCATCATGTATGCCCACAATGGGTAATTAGTACCATCCAACTTATCCTCAAAAACCAAAATATAGAATACATCATTGCTTTCAGTCATGGTGTATCACTAGATATCCAAATAGAAAAAGTTGAGTATATCTCAAAATTTTGAATAGAAACACCTTGTCAAACTCTACTAGATTTGTAGTAGAATTTGAGGTGCAATGTGTATGTGTATGTTGTAAGAAAGTAGTTACACAAGAGGACATAGAAGCACTATTAGAGAAGAAAACAAATATAGTAGAATTTAAAAAATAGCTACTATAAGCAAGAATAAATATGATGGCATTGTCCACATGTGCGTTCTCAAGTTAGAGTTTAAATGGTGATCTTGAAAACTCTAGATAGAGGGTTACAAGGTAGAGGTATGATGGCTCCATTTGATATTGGGGGTAGTGCTGAGGTCATGTATACATAGATAATGGAGATATGTGGCCTTCAAAAAATGGATATACATGGTTGGTAGAATGTGGGCTGCCACTACCCACATAATCCCTATTGATGGCTTAGGCCGGCTAAACCAACCTAACAAATATGAATGATCCCCATCCCATTATACGCCCCACCCATGGCTGCTTCGTGCTGCCCCAGACCCCATAATTGGGGATGCTGGTAACTCGTTTTCCTTACAATATTGTACATGGTCCAATTTGACCTTCATCCAACATGAAAATTGGGATTCCCATCAATTTGGGTAATGCAAGCTTGGTTTCTTCTCATAATTGGGGCCTTACACAATGTGCATTAGTGCATACAATCAATAGACATTGATCATATATTAACAACCCCCCTCAATGTTTACTGAATGATAAATAGGTTTTGGTCATATGCCCATTTGTTGAAGATGCATGGTGAGCTGCTTTTTTCCAAGTTCTTTAGTGAATATGTCAGCGTAAATTTTCTATGTTGGGCAATATTCTAGCTCCACAAATTCATCTTCAATTAACTCACAAGCATAATGGTATTGTACTTCTATATGCTTGGTGCAAGCATCAAACACTCGGTTCTTTATAATGGCCATACAACCTTGATTATCACATTTAAGTATAGTTGCCATTTGTGATGGAAAGCATAGATATGCAAGAATTCTCCTTAGCCAGACTACCTCACAAGAGGCAAAGCAAGATGCTTTGTGCTCTGCTTTAGTAGAGGAGAGTGTGAGACTTGGTTGTTTCCTACTTTCCCAAGACAATATTCCTGAACCAAGTGAGGGATAACATTCAAAAATTGATTTTCTAAAATAACAATTTCCCGCTGAATCACAATATCCTTGAAGTGCATCCCCTGTGGTATAAAGAATAGTGAAATCCA
Organism: Ceratopteris richardii; assembly: GCA_020310875.1. Classification (NCBI taxonomy): domain Eukaryota; kingdom Viridiplantae; phylum Streptophyta; class Polypodiopsida; order Polypodiales; family Pteridaceae; genus Ceratopteris; species Ceratopteris richardii. The sequence continues at coordinate 53,918,093 of CM035429.1, forward strand.
AGGTTCCTTTAATGCACCTTAGAATTTGCATTCCAGCATTACAATGAATCTCCTTAGGTTTGTTGGAAAACGTGCTTAACACTCTAACACCATAGCAGGTGTTTGGCCTAGTGTTGCACAAAGCTTCCAATGAGCTTCCTATGGTTCATCTCATCTACATCAAGCATGTTATCATCCATAGATAGGTTATGATTTACCTCCATAAGTGTGCCAATCAGTTTTCAATCCATCATTCTAAATGCCTTAAGATTTCTTTGCCATACTTCTCTTGTGAGATGAAAATGATGTCCTTTCTTAGCCCTACTTCAATTCCTAGATAGAAATGGAGGAGACCTAAGTCTGTCATTTCAAACTCAATTCCCAAGTTGATATGAGTTTGATTGATGAGTTCATGTTCTCTTGCAATGATCAAACCATCTACATATACAATAACAACAACTAGCTTGCTATCCTTTTTCATTACATATATATTGGCATCAGAAGTACTTCTTTCAAAACCCACATTTTTGAAAAATTTATCGAATTGTTGGTAACATGCCCATGGTGCCTTCTTAAGTCCATACAAAGCTTTCTTCAACCTGCAAAACTTTCTTTTTTGAATTGGCTACCACAAAACCTTGTGGTTGAGATACAAATACCTCCTCCTTGGGATGAACATTAAAAAATATAGATTTGACGTCCATCTGGAAAATAGGCCAAGCCTTTTGTGCATCTATTGCAAGTACCATCCAAATAGTTGTCATGCATGTTGTTGTTGGGAAGGTTTCTTGAAAAAAAAACCTTTAATTTGTGACAAACCTATGCAACTAATCATGTCTTATATTTTCTAATGTGCCATCTATTTTGTACTTAGCTTTCCAAATCCATTTAATATCAATCACCTTCCTCTTTGGCAGCACGTCAACTAGATCCCAGGTATCATTTCTAAATATACTATCATACTCGGTCTGCATTGTCACTCTCCAACCGAGATCATGAAGGGCTTCTTCAATGGTCGTAGGTTCTTTTATCGAGCCCATGATATCGGCCATTAGACCCATGTTAATGCATTTTGAGGCTCTTCTTTTCTCCTCTATTCTCTTTGATCTATGCGATCCACCTGATGATGATTATAGTACATCTAAGTGTAGATTGCAATCATCAAAGAGTTGTTGCACCCACTAGAAATTTAACTTCAGATGTTTCATCCCCCTGAAATTTAATGTGCCTTTTGATAGGCACAAGGTGAGATATTTCTTCGATTGATAAGATAGTAAATTTACCTTTATCTTCTACTAAGTGTGGTCATTCATCAAATACCACATCTCAGTTGACAAAAATCTTCCTTGTCTTAGGATCCCACAACATGTATGCTTTAGACTCTTCACTATATCCCAGGAAGACAATTTTTTTCTTTTTGAATCCAAATTTGACCTTATTGAATTAGGAATATGTGCATAACAAAAATGGCCAAAGATTCTCAAATGCAAAACTAAAGGCTTTTTATCAAGGTATGCTTCTTGAGGAGTCATCCCATTTAGTGCTTTCGTGTAACTTTGATTGAGGATGTAGAATGGTATATTGATTGCTTCTGCCTAGAATGAATCATGCATGCCTTGAGCCTTTAACATACAACAATCCATTTCTATTGGTGTCATGTTCCTTCACTCAACAATGCCATTTTGTTGACGTGTATGAGTTGTGGTACGTTGCCTTTTTACACCATGCTGCTTACAATAGTTATTGAATTCTGTTCATAAGAATTCCCCTCCTCTATCTATTCTGAATTTCTTTGATTTCTTGCCTAATTCATTTGCCACATACTTATGCCATGTTTCAAATTTGTCAAAATCATCAACCTTCTCTCAAATGAGATAAAGCCACATCTTTCTACCATAATCATTGACTAACTACCAAAAGTATACACACCCTCCTAAAGCAGGTTAGACATTTTACTCCAAAGATTATCATGAACCAACTCTAGAGGAGCCTAAGCTCGATTGATGGTCTCTCATGGAAATGCCTTTCACTGTTGCTTGCCCATCATACAAGCTTCAGAAAGTTCTTGGAATGCAAAAAATGTAGGAAAATGAACGACCATCCTTGTTCTTTGCATCTCCTTCAAAACTACAAATCTGAGATGCCCAAATCATTTATGCCATAACATACTTACATCTTTATCTTCTATATTAATTAAGGTGCCTAACTCATACAAGTTATCACATCTTGTGCCTTTTCCTACTACATTACTTGATGAATCCATGATTTTTGCACCACTCTTGTTGAAGTTAACTTTGAGTCCACGATGTATTATTGTTGAAATAGACAATAAATTTCTTTTAAGTGTAGGTACATAGAGAACATCAAATAACTTCTTCTAAACACCTTGAGAAGTGATAAAAGAGATGGTTCCTATTCCTTCAGTTGGACACTTAGAACCATTTCCCACCACTATGTTGATGGATTCCCCTATAGGCACTAGAAAACTATCTTTGTTGGTCATATGGTGAGAAGCTCCACTATCTAAAATCCATGGTTCATCAACAAGAGCTTGAACAGATGAGCATGCTTCTTCAATAGCTACCCATAGTTCCACCTTTCTGTTGTTTACCAACTCTTTGGTCGTCCAAGATGATTTGAAAGTCCCATTTCATTCATCAGCTTGCTTCTTTCTAAAATCCTTGATGGCATGACCTTTCTTTTCACAATAGAAGAAAATTCATGTTATTTTTTCTTCTTTGGATTCTTCTTTGATCCATTTGAAGAGCCTTTTCCTTTTGCATTGGTTGAGAATGCAAAGTTGCTTGTACCTTGCCAATCCTTCAACCACATCTCCACCTCTAAGATAATATCATAGAAATCTTATAATGTAAGGGGATTTGGTCTTACTTGAGTTTTAAGGGTTATTTCTAATCCATCATACTTTGCTAGAACAATCTGCACACATCTTGAAGCCATGTCTTTGGATGTATAACAACACTAGCTAGATCCAATTGATATTGTAGATGTTTTATCCATTTGATAAAATCATCAACCTTTTTGAAACTAGAATGCTTTTCATTTACCAACTGGTTTTCCAGATTTTTTATCCTAGAGTGGTTCTTGGTCTCATATTGACGAGCCAATATACCCCAAGCCTCATGTGCTTTAATAGTTTGTTGAACTTAAGTAAGCACATAATCACTTACACTAGTGACAATTGCACAGAATGCATCAGCATTTCACCTCTTCCAAGCTCGTAGAAGATCTAGATCTACCTGAATCATCACTCTTGAACTTATTGGATGTTCAACTGATATAGAGTGTGGATCCAATCATGTTGATCCCATGACAATGTCAAGTAATTCGTAGGAATCCGAAATTGTAGAAATTTTGTACTTCCAAAGCATATATTTGGTTCCATCTAGCTTCCCTTCAATGAATTGATGGGGGATGATTCTTAACACCCCAATGCAAAAATGGAAGATAGCTACCCTCCACTAGGTCCACAAGCAGTGATATATGCTCACTCTTCTGAACTTTTCTCTGCACCAGTACAAAGGCTTAAAATGAAAATTTGTACACTTGTAGTAGACTATAAGAGCTACGCAACAAGATTTAAATCATCCCAAATGCATTCTCCAGCTGGGAGAACCACCCTCTGCAAAACAAGCTACCTGTTTGCAACACTCTTTGCCTATGTGCAGAGATATACCTTCACAAAGTTGGCAATTTCTTCTTGGTTCATGACCACTACCTCTTCAAGCTCTCCATCTAGGAAAGCATTCTTCACATCCAATCTATGCCATAGGTTTGAGCAAAACCTTTGGCAACCAGCCTTGTTTTATACCTAGAGATGCTCCCATCTGCATGCCTCTTTACCTTTTACACACATTTGTTGCCAATGACTTTCATGTCCTTTGTTCTTGGCACCAATGACCAAGTATCATTTTCTTCAAGTGCTTTGACTTCATCCTGCATGGCTTCAATCCATTCCCTATGCTTATTTTCTTCTTCAAAAAAGTTAGGTTCTTCACAAGCTAAACTTGACTCATGTAGGCATAGTGTCTTGCAATGAATGAATCATAAGTTAACCTTTGAACAGGGTATTTAACCCTATTGGATGACCTTACCTCACCATTAGGTGGTAGGAATCTCCTCCTTCTTGTTTTAAATGCTTTAAATCCTGGAGTTTCTAAATTTCCCATATCTTCATCACTTGTAGATTCCATGTCTACCTATCGATGGTCTTCATCATTTGCCTTTTCCTTTCCTTTGCTACTTCCTTCACTCAAATGAGCTTCATTCCTTGCGCTTCCATGCCAACCTGATGTAGTACTCTCCTCTGATGGTGTGCTTGAAGTGGATGGACCACTTATCTCCATGCTTTGTTGTTGCTCTTTAAACCTCTTCTGGGCTTCATATGCATCGTCAACCTGTAACACATCTTTGCTACCATACCAAGGCAGCAACTCATCAAATTACATCCCTAGATACCTTAAGCTCTTTGGTGTAAGGGTTATAGCATCTAAAACCCTTTTTCTCTGAAGAATATCCAAGAAATATACACCTATCTGCCTTTGGGTCTAACTTGTGTCTGAGTTCTTGAGATATGTGAACATAACACAAACAACCAAATACTTTGAGATGTGAAAGGTTGGGTTTCTTACCACACCAAGCTTCATAAGGTGTAACTCCATGTACTCCTGAGGTTGGACACCTATTCATCATGTATATGGCTGTATTTGTTACATCAGCCCAATAAGAGTTAGGAACATTCATTTCATTTAACAAAGATCTAGCCACTTCTGCTATGTATCTATTTTTCCTTTTCTGCCACCCCATTTTTTGAGGTGTATACCTGTAGCTCAGTGATGAGTAGCACCTCCTTTAATGTCAATCCGGGAAGACGTGAGGATGGTATGAAGACCTCGAGCAAGTGGCCGCACAAGTGTGTGAGTGAGAAGCACACAAACATGCACACACATACACACACACGCGCACACACGGCAAGACAAAGAGTGAGAATCAATGGAGTTCTTAGATTACTTTCCAAAAAAGTTATTATAAGTTTGTTTCAATTACAATCTAACCCCCAAAAAATGAGCTCTCTAGCTCCTTTTATAGTTTTTGACTAGCTTTGGCCCTGTTCAGACCTAGTGTCCGGCCTAGTTAAAAATTAGGTTCCAGGGCTTATTTGAGGGCTCAAACGAGATCTAAAAAATACGAAAATTGGCAGGTAGATACTTCTAAAGCTCCTCAAGCTCAAGGACTCCTTGGCTTGCACAAAATGGAGCTACAAAAATATGAAATGGTATTTACAATGGTGTTTAGTGATGAGAATCACTTTGAATGGGTGTAAAGGATTTGAAAAATTAAAGGTTGCCTTAGTGCTAGATCTGCGTGAGTGCTCGTACTTGCTTCTTCATGAGGAAAATTACTGGCCTATTTGCCAGATCTTCGTTGACTCCCTTGTCTGCTTGTGCCTTCTCTCCCTTCTGACTCTCTTCTCTGACTGCCATGCCTCGTTAGTCCTTCAGTTCCTTGTCTGCTGCTAACACCCCCCCCTCTCTCGCGTCTGTCGTCCCTGACAGACCCTTGTTGTGTGGGTTTTTGAATGTAGTACTCGACAACATCCTGCGCTAAGTGATGTTCGGCAATTCTCAATCCTTTGGCCAAATCTGTGAGTAGAGCATCCCAGTCTACTGGCCCGGGAACCTCTGGATGTGGTATACGTAGCTTTTCGGAATGGAGAGCTTGTTCCACTGCAAACAACTGCAAGAGATGGGATGGTCTGGGAATGAATATCTCGGAGTGATATTCCCAGAATCCCGTGACAAACATCTCTTCAAACGTTTGTTTGAAGCAGGCCGGTAGATATTTGATGCGAGCGTGCCATGCATACACAACATTAATCGATGGGGTTGTGCTCATGTCGTATACAAGGTCCTGATTACCTTCATTAAATCCTAGTGCTGAGAGATGCGGTTCCTTGACATTTTTGAAGGTCCTGAAGGTGACCAACATAAGTTCGAAAATCTTCAGGCACATCTGAGTCATGACATCAGGTACATTCTTGAACCAGACCCCCCAATGTCGAATCGTCGAAATCATATATCCAATAGTAGGTGGGCCCTTAGGGGGTGCGAAGTACACATAATTGAGCCACTTCTCACATCCTTTAATTGTCAGCACTGTTTGTGTGTACTCCGGCCATGATCTCCTTCGAAATACAGGGCAATAACATGGGTTATATTTGATGTACAATGGCATGTTGTTCCATGTTCTTACCATTTCCGGGTAGGTTTCAAGCAGCCGAATTCTCCAAGTCGGTTGGCGAATATGTCCCTGCTTGGCACTTTCTGGGATGTCTTCAGGTGTAAACTGTGTGGCAGAGGTTGGTTCCCTCGAAGTGTGGTGCTTGATCTCCGCATTATAATCCGCCATGAGGACGCAAAAAGGAACATACAGGTCGTCCGATGGGCCGATCCACCTATGGTGTGAGAGATTCTTAAAATAATCGGATTTTATTACAACCTCCTCTAATTGTGACATCAGTGCGATTTGGACTGGCACCCTGTCATCATGTGTCGTGGCTACTTTCTCTAACTTTTGCATCCATTCAGGTGCCTCAATTTCAATTGTGTCCATGCCTTGTTCTGTTCGCTTACCCCCGGGTGTTGGCATAGGGACATAGGGATCCTCGAATGTTTCTTCTACTTCAATTGGCACAAGATCGTCAGGCTTGGGCTCTTCCAGAGGGGAGGGCTGACGCTCGTATTGCATGACCTTGCTACGTAATTCCTCAAGTTCTGCCCGGAGTTTAGTGACCTCTTCAGATGTATCTTTTGCGGTTGTGATCTTGCTGGGTGATGTCTGTCGGGTGGCCAACTGCCTTAGCAAATTATCTCTTTCTTTTTCTAAGGCGGCATGGGCCTCCATTAGATCTGCATGAGTTTCTAACACCACTTTCATATTCTCAGAGGGAATTGCCTTGAATCGCTCTGGGTCAATCTCCTGTGGGGAACCCTCCATGGCCGCTTCCAGATTTTCTTCGTTCTGTTTCTGTAATCGTTTATTTTCCTCTAGCGCTGTAGACATATGCTTGCGTAGGAGGCCCAAGTTCCGTCGAAGCTTCAGGTTTTCCGTGATTTGAGAATGTAGCAGCTCGTCCATGTGTCGTCGTTCTTCATCATCTGCTTGGGGTGGGTTGGCTACTAATTGTGCATATTGTTCCTGTAATGTCACGTGCTGCTGTTGTAGTAGCTGCTTCTGCTCTTCAAGATCCATACATCGTGCTTGGAGATCTGCGTGGTTTCGAAAGAGCCTTGTATGTTGGTTGTCAAGGTGTTGGTAGTGTTGCTGAAGTTGGGACATGCATTGATACATATTATTAAATACATTATTAAAAGGAATGGTGGGAGAAATGGTGTTGAATGCAGAGGGGAAGGGAAAGGGAATGGGAATTGTGGATGCGGTACTGGAGAAGGGTGAGGGGGGAGGTGGGGGAATGGGAGATTGTGGGTAAATGGGGGGTGGGAGAGGTGCAGAGGTGGGTGACACCTCCATGGATTCAAAAGTGGAGGCCGTGGTGGGAGTGACTGTGAACATGGGGATTGTGGTTGCGGTGAGAGTTGTGAACGTGTATAGAGGTGTGTGTAATTGTGAACTCCCAGGAAGTGTGATCGGAGTAGTGGTGTTTACCGTGGCTGTGGTTAGACTTATGTTTTCAGTGGAAATAGAGTATGTGGGTTGACTGATGGTTTGTGCGTCGGTGTGTGTAGTGGGTTCGGAGGTGGTGATAGTAGAGGTTACAGTGGTAGAGGGAGGTGAATGGGACGGATGTGGGGGAGAAGGTGGCAAGGGAGGTGATGGAGGTGCACTCGATGTGTGGGTTTCCTCGGTGTCGTGAACAGTGTGTGCTGTGCCAGTGGTTGTGGGGGTGCCTTGTGGTCCTGATCCTAATACATTCATCCGTTTTCCCGTTCGTGGGGGGCGTCTGCCATATCTTTTCTCTGTCCTTCGTGATTGCACTAGTGCCGTATGCACCGTTTCAAGTACTCCCAAAGCGTCCGATATCATTTCCAAGGTGGCACAGTATTGCTCGTCCACACCTTCCTCCTCCAGAATCTGGTTCATGAGGACTTTACCTGCAGCTAATGATAGTCTGTGTTGCTCTTGAACTCGGTTCATCGTATCGTAGAGCTTCTTTAATGCGTTAGTATAGGCTGGGGCACCTTCCAGTACTTGTAGGGCTTCCTGATCATACTCTTGTTCCTCTGCTTCTGATTGTCCACCCTGTGCCTCCTCATGTGCTTCTTCTTCATTGTCCACATTGACTACGTCCGGTTGGCTGGGCTGGGCTTGGTCTGGGGCAGTTTGCTGTCCACCAGCTTGCTCTGCTTCAACTTCCACATTTACAGCTTCGATGATTCTAGCAACTTCTTCATCCGTTAGATCCTCCAAAGTGAATCCATGCGGGAATTCCAGATCAGTCGGTACTGGTGGAAACACAAGGTTAGGGCCATCTGTGCTGTGCCTGGGTAACCTGATAGTAAATGGTTGTACTCGTCGAGGAAGTCTTGGGGTTGTTTCAGGCGTCAGTGTTGCACCGCGAGCTTGTGCACAAGGCATCTGGACAGCGCCTCTCATCTTCTTTGAGGGAGGCCCTACAGCTGACAATCTGCGTTGAAACTCCTGTGCTCTGGTCCAAATGAGAGCCCTCTGCACCGGTACATCATATGCGAGACATCTGTACACAATTCTTGTAAGCGCACAGCAACCATACAGTACAGACTTTTGCTTCTTATACCATCTCTAATGAGCCATATGAATCTGGTCGATAATCCAGTGGGGCATATTGATTGTCAAATCAAAAGCATCCGCTAGGTAGAGGCTAAACCAGATCTTTTTGGGAGGCATTGTGAACCTTTCCTGCGCGGGGAATGCGAAATGTTGCATGACCATGCGTAAGTGAATGGCGATCGTAGGTGTCATCGCAACCATGTCCTTCAACTTCGTCAGATTCCTGTTCTTCATATTGTCTGGAACCATAGTCTCTTTCTCTGTTGGAATGTGCATACCTTTCATGTCGAGTGCTTCTCTTACCAAGTTGATAGTCAAGCGGAAATGCTTCAGCTCGTTGCCCCTTGTGAGTGATGGGAGCACAAAGGAGCTGTATCCTTTCTTGTCTTTGCTTGGAGTGAGGGTATTAATTAAGTATGAGCACCTTAGAAAGTCTGGCTTTGGTAGTTGGAACTTGAAGTAATCATAAAGCCCAGCCTTCTTCCATATTGACTTCAGTCCTTCATTATTCTGTAGCTTTTCAAACTCCCTGGTAAAGAAATGGTATCTGCCCCAACGTCCATTGAATTCTACCTCGGACTCCCACATATATGTGCCTTCACCCAGAGGTCCAGCAACGTCACTGAACCAGTGTGAGGTTTTGCCCACCGGCATTGTGTGACCCTGTGGAGGATTCTGAATCGGTATGGCATGTAATGCCCTTAATGCCACTGGTCTTTCCTTTAATTCCTCCTCGACCGGAAGGCTTTCGATGTCCACCACTTGGGGGCTGGTGCCTGCCTGGGAGCTAGTTCCTACCGTATCTGCCATGTTACTTCTTGCTGCTTGTCTCTGTGAGAATATACAAACATGTGTTAACATTGTACAGGACAAGGGAGGACCGTTGTTGTTCCCATTACAACATTAACATGAGGGTCGGGAGCGAATAATGGGTTAGTAAGTGCTCGGTGCGAGTGCGTGTGCGGTTAGGAGTTCGGAAGACCTAAGAGTTAAGTGGAATGATGTAGTGTGATAGTGATGTGGTTAGTAGGTTGTCATGGATTTACAAATGGGGTCTGGGGGTTTGTTACAAGTCTTAGGTTGCCAAATGCAGTGGATGGGTTTTGCTCTTGGTTTGGTAGAGACTCTAGAGATCTTTATAGGTGTATCGGCTTGAAAATGAGGCCTTTTAGGGATCCATTTACAAGTGATTATGTTCGTGCTCATGGGCCTTGGTGTGTTCCTGAGTGTAGAAAACGAGTGGATGCCGGCTGTGCGAGTGAATGGGTCACGCTGTATAGGATGTGGCCTTGGCATGGCTATTTGCGCCCGCAAACAAGCCTTAGGCACCCAAATTTGTCTTGATTGTGGGCTGGCCTTCATCGACTTCTTGGGCACCCAAATAGACTTCATGTTAGCAGAAGTACTTCTGAAAGACTTCTTATTAGTGTCGTGTTGTTGGTTACTAATAAGAGGCTTTGCCCGTGTGGTTGGCTTGAGTACAACCGGGTGTTCGCCTTTCCGCACCCACACTTGTTTCATTAGCTGAGACATTTTGCTGCGCATGTACTTTTGATCTCCGACATAGGTAGTACTCTGCTTCTTCTGCCTTTGATCCACCTTTGGTTGCTGCCTCCCTCTGGCCTTTGGAAAAGAAGGGAGTTCCGTTGTGGTTCTGACTCCTTTTTTGAGATCTTCATTATTCTGCATCACATAGCCTTGGACAAGAACAGCATGGTCAACTTCATGTGCACCCCTGGAGGGACCAGGAGTCTGTGCCTTTCCTAGTTCCTTGAGTGCTCCATTATTTAACTCCATAGTAATTCTAGTCTGCTTCACCCATACCTGAAGAAGTCCACTTCTTAGGTTTAAGTTGACTGCTTGGTCATAAATCCAGTCTTGACCCAAGACAAGAGGTTCAGTGAGGTCCTCATCTTGACATACTAGCACTTTAACTGTCATTGTCTCATCATGAATATAGAGGGGAAGTTCCGCCTCACCCATGCAAGGGGTTTCCACGCCTCCCAATCCTATGAGATATGCTTCTACAGGATTGACAGTTAACTGCAACTCTTGACAGTAAGACACTCTAACAGCACTAGTGGCTGCACCTGAGTCAATCAAGGCTCTTACGGTCCTTGCACTCTTTCCTTGTCCTATATCTAGGGTTATGAAAGGACGTCGATCAATTATCCTATGCGAACTTGTTCCTGCGACTTCACACATTGCCATATGATATCCTTGATCTGCATAGTCATTTGTTCTAGGCTGATCTCTACCTTGCCTTCGTAATCTCATCCTTCTGATGCGTTCTAAAGCTTCTGCTTGAGCTTCTTCTCGAGTTCGCTTTTCTTCCTCTTTGCGTTTCTTAGCAGTGTTGAGTCGGCTAAGCATTTCCTCCGTGAGGGGTTCCTGATACAACTTGACTCTGCAACCGCTAATGTAATTTGGGAGAACATCACCCTCTAATGTGGCCAGTTGTACTGCTCCACTCGTGGAGATCCTATTGATGATCATAGGTCCGTGGCCTCTCTTTTCTAGCTTCCTTGCGTGTTGTTTCAGTGTATAGACTAAAACTAGATCTCCTGCTTTCAAGCCCTTATCCTTCACATGGGCATCAAAGTATGCCTTCTGTCTCTTCTTGGCTGCATATATTCCTGCAGCAGCTCTCAGTCTCGTTTCCCCTAATCGTTCAAGGTCAAAGATTCTAGAGGAGAGCTCATGACCTGTCCATTCGTGCTCTTGTGCTACTCTCAATGTAGGAATCAAGAAGTCCAAGGGTAGCACAGCGTTTTGGCCAAATACCATCTGAAAGGGGGTGGCTTGGAGTACCGTTTTGTAGGCAACTCGGTATGCCCAAACAGCATGGTGTAGCTGTTTGTCCCAATCAGAGCATTTCGTGTTCACTAATTTAGTCAGTACATTGCATAAGATCTTATTGGTGCTCTCAGCTTGTCCATTAGCTTGAGGGTGATAGGGGGCAGACTTCTTGTGTATTACCAAGAATTCTTGGAGTAGGTTTTCAATCACTTCGTTCAAGAAATGAGTGCCTCTATCACTTACAAGTTCGATAGGTATCCCATATCTTGTGAATACATTCTCAAACAAGAATTCAGCAGTTGTCTGAGCGTCATTCTTTGTCGTGGCTTTTACCTCTACCCACTTAGTTAGATAGTCTGTTGCAACAATGATGTATTCTGCGTGAGAACCCTTAGCTGGGGGATTAATAGGACCTACGAAGTCTATTCCCCATTTAGAGAATGCACGTCCACCCATCATAGGTTTCAGTGGCATCTCATCTTTGCGTATAGGATACTGAGTCCTCTGACAGACATCACACCGTTTCACATAGGTATGCGCATCCATGTGAAGGGTCGGCCACCAGAAGCCTGCAAATAGTATTGCCTTGATCACCCGATCTGGTCCAAATTGTCCTCCTGCTACACCTTGATGAGCAGTTTCCAAGATCTTAAGATATTCACTCTCATGGACACATAACCTCAGGTAACCATCTTTACCACGCTTATATAGATTATCACCAATGAGTGAGTAATCTTGGGCTTCTTGTTCTAAACTCCTTTTCCTAGCCAAGGTCATATCTGGAGGGAATGCTTTCGTCCTCAGGAAGGATAATAGTGGTTCACTCCAATCTGGCACTATAGACACTTGATAAAGAGTGGCGTGTTCCACAGGTGGTTTAGTGTAGCAGATTGGGCATTCCTTGCACAACTTTTGGACATCAGCTTCCATAGTTGGCCAATGTACTCCGAGTCTCCTTAGCGTTTGTAAGGTTCGTTGCTTTGAATGGTGTTGCTCTAATGCACCTACATGTGCTAATTGCAACCATTTATTGTACTCGTCCTCTTCCACACAACAAGCCAAGATTCCTTGATCTGTGTGCTTGTACATACTTCCAGCCATGATGTGGTACTTTTGGGCTTTTACAACCTCTCTATTCCGTGTGTTTACTACTGGATGGTTAGGCCCGTATGTCAATACTGGTACCAATGGCTTAGCCCACTGCGGCACCACTTCCAAATTAAACAAGTAAGCATCAGGAAGATCATCCGACACTCCTTGTGGGGCTTCTCCCGATGTGAGCCTAGAGAGATGATCTGCTCTTAAATGAGTCCTCCCTTTTCTCACCACTACCTCAAAGTCATATTCCATGAGCAAGAGAAACCATCTCACTAATCTTCCTGTATTGCATGGCTTGTTTACGAGGTATAGCAATGCCTGATGATCAGTAAAAAATTTAAACTTATTTGCAAGCAAATAGTGTCTAAATTTCTTAACTGCATATACCATGCCTAAACCTTCTCGCTCTGTAGTGGTGTAATTCCGTTCAGTTGCATTCAATTGTCTACTGGCGTAGGCAATTGGAAGATCCATATTACCTTCACCAGTAGGTTGTGCAAGCACACATCCAATGGCATAATTGGATGCATCCACGTGAACATGGAATGGCTTATTCCAATCTGGTGTGGTCAAGATTGGTGCTGAACATAATCTTCGTTTAAGCTCCTGGAAGGAATTCTCACATTCATCCGTCCACTCAAAGTTAGTCAGCAGTCTGTACATGGGCTTTGCAATGACAGCATACATGTGTATAAATCGTCGGTAATAACCACAATGCCCCATGAAAGCTTGTACTTCCTTGACATTCTTTGGCCTAGGTAGCTCTGATATAGCTCTCACTTTCTCTTCGTCAGTAGATATGCCATTCTTTGACACTATGTGTCCTAGAATCTTGCCTTGCCTTACCATAAAAACGCACTTTTCTGGGTTCAGGCAGACTTGATATTCTCTACATTTGTCAAAGATTTGCCTGAGTTCGGGGATATGGGTTTGCCTAATATTCCCATGAGCACAAAGTTCATCAACATAGACCTCTAAATTCTTCCTCAGGAACTCCTTAAACACATGGCACATCAGCCTCTGGAAGGTAGCTGGTGCATTGGTAAGCCCAAATGGCATTACTCTAAAGGCAAAAATGCCCCATTCAGTGGCAAAGGCAGTCTTATGTTGATCCTCTGGAGCTATGGCTACTTGATTGTAGCCCGAAAATCCATCAAGGAAGCTCTACACTTCCTTGCCTGCTACTCTTTCTAAGAGATGCTCTGTGATAGGAAGCGGATAGTTATCCCGAATTGTGGCCGCATTAACCTTTTTCAAGTTAATGCATACGCGCAGCTTTCCATTTTTCTTGGGCACAACTACGATGGGGGATACCCACTCAGTGTGCTCAATTTCATAGATAAATCCAGCTTCAACCAATCTATCTATCTCTTCTTTGATCTTAGCAGCGTAATTATCGTTATATGTGTAGGGTTTTTGCTTAGAGGGTTTAGCATCTGAAGTCATGGGAATGGTGTGTGAGCATATGTCAGGGTCAACACCTTTCAAATCCTTGTAACTCCAAGCGAACACATCTCTGTATTCTCTTAGCAAGGCAATTAACGCATGCTCTTCTTCCTCTGTTAGGTCATGGCCTATGTATGTGCATCTCTCCTCTCCTTCTTCTAGGGCCACCACTATTTTCTTGGTGGTTTCTTTGTTATCATAGGCCTCTCCTGATTGTGCCTCTCGTTTCGGCATTCTGATCATGACTCTCCTGTCATCTATCTCATATTTCTTAAAATTTTCCGGGACCTCAAACAAAGATTCTTCCTCTTCTGGTGAGGCTTCTCTCTTCTTTCGTTTCTTTCCTTCTTCCTTCGGGGTCACATGTGTTGCTAATCTTACATCGTTTGTAATCTCTCCATGCCTCTGGGGTTGAAATTCTACTTCATGGAAGTATTCTTCATCTGATGCAAATGGTGGGTCCATAATGATTGACTCTAGATCGGAGTCACTTGCATCCCTCAAATGCATCAGGGCTAGGTTCGCATTCTTCTAGAACTGCCTCTCCCATGATTGGCTCTATGGAGAAGACTGAAATGTCATAGCCATCCTCATCACAGTGAGGTGTCCATTGTTCTTCATTGATGGCTACGTCCATGGTTGCTAAAATTTCTGCCCAGCCGTGAGGTTCAAATTCCTCATCAGGAAAGACTACAGGTGCATAGGCTGGGTCTTGAATGGGTCTATGAGTTTCGTTTGCACCTATTTCTCTGGCCTTTTCTCTCTTCTCTTCCTCTACTTCTACTTTGCACATCCATAAGTGGGTGTCTTCATGCATCCATGAGGATCCTGAGCCTATGGAATGCACGGATTCCGTATCATCTTTGGCTCTATGGATGGGATTCCATTGGATGGGAGGGACATCTCTATGAGAGTAATCTTTGAGATTCACTTTGGTCGTAACACCTAAGTGCTGTAGGTACAAAGAATTGGTTCCCCAATCCTGTACCACTTGCAACTGTCGCATAAATGGTCTTCCCAAAATCATCTCATAGGCATGATTCTTGCTAAAATCACATATAGCAAAGCTATGCTCAAACTCAACACCACATGTGGTGAGAGTTATGCCTTCTAGCAATCCCAAGGGCCTCTCTATATGACCATCAGCCATTTGCAATTTCATCCTCGTGGGTCTGAGTGCTGGCTTGCCCCAACGCTTCCATAAGGAGGTGGTAGCGATAGCAACTCCTGCACCTGAGTCTAAAATGGCCTTGGTGGTATGTCCTTGATAGGTGATGGGCAGGTAGGTGTTTCCTTCTTCCCCTTCACACATTTCTCCTATCTTGTCCAATGGTATTTCTGGCACTGTCTTCTGGGATCCTACCCATGAACGTGGTTTTGCAACTTCAGTTACTTGACTGGCTACATATTTCCGCGCTTTTGGTCTATCCTTAGGAAGTTCTTCCAAAGTGAGATCGCGCTGCACCTTGGTGTTCTTTACTACCTCCGTGCTCCTAGGTATGACTGAGTCGTCGTTTCTTACCATGACTGTGGGTGTTCTCATACACGTGGACTTTGCTTCCCATGGGCCTGTGAAGTGGGGTAGCTCTTGTATGGAATTAGACTCAAAGTCCAATTTCTCGTGAGACTGAGTACTCTCATGTTCCCCGTAAATAGATGGGATGTCTTGTGGGAATTGGTCGTGTGCTTCATCCACAAGTTCAAAGGGAGGGGCGGCTTCACTTTCGTTATCCCATTTGTCTTCTTGAATCTCTCGTAGGAAGTCTGGTGCAAACCGATTCATAGAAGAAGAAGTGTCTGGCTCCGTAGAATTAGGCACATAAGCAACCTGGGAAGGAGGGCTTATTCTATCGTTGGCTCTCTCCTCGTTCTCATAGATGGCTGGAGCACAAGCTTCCTGGGGAGGATTACTTATTCTATTACTTTTCCGAGCAGGCTCATACGCTCCCTGAGAAGGAATGTAGGCAACCTGTGGAGGTACGTAAGCTTTCGAGGGGGGCTCATCTGCCTTTTGGGGGGGAAGATAAGCTTCTTGAGGAGGCACATGGGCTTCCTGAAGAGGCTGGCTTATCCGTTCTCTTGCCCTTTCCTTTCTTTGAGGGGCAGGTTCCTTTTCTGATTGTGCAATTAACCTCTCTATTCTTTCTAGCAGTCCATCAAAGTGTAACTGCGTCTTAGCTGAGCTAGAGATGTTAAAGAGGCGGCTAGCTTCGAACATGGCTTGAGCCAATTCCACCATCTTAGCACAAATTTTAGTTCGTTCAAGCTCTAGCTCGGCTCTAGGGTAGCACTTTTCATGATCGGTTATGGTTGGCCCTTCTTGGATTCTGGCCTGATATGCTTTAAGCATCATATTAAGGTCTTCGGGAGTGGGATCTGCTAAGATTGATCCTACTCTAGGGGGTGGTGGGTTTAGGTGAGGCGGGTTGGAAGGTGGCTGGTCGGATGGTGATGGGAATGGTGGTGGTGGGGTAGTGTGAGAGGGAGTTTGAGTTGTGAGTTCGGTTATTCTGGCTCTTGTTTCTCTTACGCTTTCCTCAAGTTCACTCATCTTTTTAGCCCATTGTCTTTTCATTCTTTCCCGACTATCTTTCCAAGCTCTAGTCCTTTTCTTGGTTATGCTCTCAGTTTCACTAGCCTCTGGGCCCTTTTCCTGGCTTGCCCCTTGGTTTTGCTGCAATGCCTGAGCTCTAGTGACTACCTGTAAGGGTGCAGTGGAAGTGACACTTCCTGTGGAATCTACCACTAACCCAACAACGTTGATAGGAGTGATTTTTGGCATATTATTGGGGTTCTTTGGGCAATCTCGTAAGAGATGCTCCTTCCCACATTCTTGGCAAAAGCCCTGTATCGTCACTGACTGGGGTTGTGTAGGTGGTGGCAAGGGGCAATCACGAATGAGGTGATCACCTTGGCATCTGTAGCATGGTCCTCTAGGGAACGGGGGTCTTACTTGCCTAGGTTGAGGTCTAGGGTTGGGGTTTGCATACATGACGTTTGTATAATCTGACTCCCAACTAGGTTCATTTGGCTCTTCACTGTATTAGGACTCACCATGCTCTGGAGACTGCATGTAGTACGCCTGGGGACTATCAACATGTGTAGAATCAAAGCTATGGTCACTCAGGTCACTTTCAGAAATCAAGGGTGTCACAGGGACTATAGCTCTATTCAGGTTTTCTTCTGCAATAGCATACTTTACCGGAATCACATTAGCTGGGGCAGGGGGTTGTTGTGCTAACACTGGCTGAGGCCTTTGTTGGTTTTGATATTGTGGTTGATAATTTTTTTGTGGCCTAGTGTACTGCTGTGGTGGGTATTGACTCTGGTATCTGCCTTGTTGAGGGTACGACTGAGGGTAGGGTTGCCTAACTGCCTGCTTGTTGTATGGGCAATCTTGCGCGGTGTGATTGGTGTATCTCTGTTCTATGGTGCAGTACTGGCTACTAGGATTAACTTGGGGTTGAGCCATAATGGGACATACATTCGCCATGTGGTCGCCGCCACAAGTATAGCACCTTTTCACAGGGACAAACCTTGGGATTTGTTTGCTAGTTACACCTAATTTCTGAGCTACTTTCTCTGCAAGTTCCTCAATTGATGTGGATTGCGTGGAAGAGAGACTAGAGGCACTATCTGAATCTTTGTATATCTTGGAAAGCTCTAACTCCTCCCCTAGGTTATCCTCAATGTCAATACACATGCGTACACACTCTTCTATGGTCCTAGGGTCCTTCAAGTACACATATGATCTTAATTTGGTACTTAGCAATCCATCCAAGAATAAAGCCACTTGCTTGGCTGGTGTGGGTAACTCCGAAACAGGGCATCTTTCAAGATATTGCCTAAATCTCCTTCCTGCAAGTCTCACGGTACATGCGCAGCAAAATGTCTCAGCTAATGAAACAAGTGTGGGTGCGGAAAGGCGAACACCCGGTTGTACTCAAGCCAACCACACGGGCAAAGCCTCTTATTAGTAACCAACAACACGACACTAATAAGAAGTCTTTCAGAAGTACTTCTGCTAACATGAAGTCTATTTGGGTGCCCAAGAAGTCGATGAAGGCCAGCCCACAATCAAGACAAATTTGGGTGCCTAAGGCTTGTTTGCGGGCGCAAATAGCCATGCCAAGGCCACATCCTATACAGCGTGACCCATTCACTCGCACAGCCGGCATCCACTCGTTTTCTACACTCAGGAACACACCAAGGCCCATGAGCACGAACATAATCACTTGTAAATGGATCCCTAAAAGGCCTCATTTTCAAGCCGATACACCTATAAAGATCTCTAGAGTCTCTACCAAACCAAGAGCAAAACCCATCCACTGCATTTGGCAACCTAAGACTTGTAACAAACCCCCAGACCCCATTTGTAAATCCATGACAACCTACTAACCACATCACTATCACACTACATCATTCCACTTAACTCTTAGGTCTTCCGAACTCCTAACCGCACACGCACTCGCACCGAGCACTTACTAACCCATTATTCGCTCCCGACCCTCATGTTAATGTTGTAATGGGAACAACAACGGTCCTCCCTTGTCCTGTACAATGTTAACACATGTTTGTATATTCTCACAGAGACAAGCAGCAAGAAGTAACATGGCAGATACGGTAGGAACTAGCTCCCAGGCAGGCACCAGCCCCCAAGTGGTGGACATCGAAAGCCTTCCGGTCGAGGAGGAATTAAAGGAAAGACCAGTGGCATTAAGGGCATTACATGCCATACCGATTCAGAATCCTCCACAGGGTCACACAATGCCGGTGGGCAAAACCTCACACTGGTTCAGTGACGTTGCTGGACCTCTGGGTGAAGGCACATATATGTGGGAGTCCGAGGTAGAATTCAATGGACGTTGGGGCAGATACCATTTCTTTACCAGGGAGTTTGAAAAGCTACAGAATAATGAAGGACTGAAGTCAATATGGAAGAAGGCTGGGCTTTATGATTACTTCAAGTTCCAACTACCAAAGCCAGACTTTCTAAGGTGCTCATACTTAATTAATACCCTCACTCCAAGCAAAGACAAGAAAGGATACAGCTCCTTTGTGCTCCCATCACTCACAAGGGGCAACGAGCTGAAGCATTTCCGCTTGACTATCAACTTGGTAAGAGAAGCACTCGACATGAAAGGTATGCACATTCCAACAGAGAAAGAGACTATGGTTCCAGACAATATGAAGAACAGGAATCTGACGAAGTTGAAGGACATGGTTGCGATGACACCTACGATCGCCATTCACTTACGCATGGTCATGCAACATTTCGCATTCCCCGCGCAGGAAAGGTTCACAATGCCTCCCAAAAAGATCTGGTTTAGCCTCTACCTAGCGGATGCTTTTGATTTGACAATCAATATGCCCCACTGGATTATCGACCAGATTCATATGGCTCATTAGAGATGGTATAAGAAGCAAAAGTCTGTACTGTATGGTTGCTGTGCGCTTACAAGAATTGTGTACAGATGTCTCGCATATGATGTACCGGTGCAGAGGGCTCTCATTTGGACCAGAGCACAGGAGTTTCAACGCAGATTGTCAGCTGTAGGGCCTCCCTCAAAGAAGATGAGAGGCGCTGTCCAGATGCCTTGTGCACAAGCTCGCGGTGCAACACTGACGCCTGAAACAACCCCAAGACTTCCTCGACGAGTACAACCATTTACTATCAGGTTACCCAGGCACAGCACAGATGGCCCTAACCTTGTGTTTCCACCAGTACCGACTGATCTGGAATTCCCGCATGGATTCACTTTGGAGGATCTAACGGATGAAGAAGTTGCTAGAATCATCGAAGCTGTAAATGCGGAAGTTGAAGCAGAGCAAGCTGGTGGACAGCAAACTGCCCCAGACCAAGCCCAGCCCAGCCAACCGGACGTAGTCAATGTGGACAATGAAGAAGAAGCACATGAGGAGGCACAGGGTGGACAATCAGAAGCAGAGGAACAAGAGTATGATCAGGAAGCCCTACAAGTACTGGAAGGTGCCCCAGCCTATACTAACGCATTAAAGAAGCTCTACGATACGATGAACCGAGTTCAAGAGCAACACAGACTATCATTAGCTGCAGGTAAAGTCCTCATGAACCAGATTCTGGAGGAGGAAGGTGTGGACGAGCAATACTGTGCCACCTTGGAAATGATATCGGACGCTTTGGGAGTACTTGAAACGGTGCATACGGCACTAGTGCAATCACGAAGGACAGAGAAAAGATATGGCAGACGCCCCCCACGAACGGGAAAACGGATGAATGTATTAGGATCAGGACCACAAGGCACCCCCACAACCACTGGCACAGCACACACTGTTCACGACACCGAGGAAACCCACACATCGAGTGCACCTCCATCACCTCCCTTGCCACCTTCTCCCCCACATCCGTCCCATTCACCTCCCTCTACCACTGTAACCTCTACTATCACCACCTCCGAACCCACTACACACACCGACGCACAAACCATCAGTCAACCCACATACTCTATTTCCACTGAAAACATAAGTCTAACCACAGCCACGGTAAACACCACTACTCCGATCACACTTCCTGGGAGTTCACAATTACACACACCTCTATACACGTTCACAACTCTCACCGCAACCACAATCCCCATGTTCACAGTCACTCCCACCACGGCCTCCACTTTTGAATCCATGGAGGTGTCACCCACCTCTGCACCTCTCCCACCCCCCATTTACCCACAATCTCCCATTCCCCCACCTCCCCCCTCACCCTTCTCCAGTACCGCATCCACAATTCCCATTCCCTTTCCCTTCCCCTCTGCATTCAACACCATTTCTCCCACCATTCCTTTTAATAATGTATTTAATAATATGTATCAATGCATGTCCCAACTTCAGCAACACTACCAACACCTTGACAACCAACATACAAGGCTCTTTCGAAACCACGCAGATCTCCAAGCACGATGTATGGATCTTGAAGAGCAGAAGCAGCTACTACAACAGCAGCACGTGACATTACAGGAACAATATGCACAATTAGTAGCCAACCCACCCCAAGCAGATGATGAAGAACGACGACACATGGACGAGCTGCTACATTCTCAAATCACGGAAAACCTGAAGCTTCGACGGAACTTGGGCCTCCTACGCAAGCATATGTCTACAGCGCTAGAGGAAAATAAACGATTACAGAAACAGAACGAAGAAAATCTGGAAGCGGCCATGGAGGGTTCCCCACAGGAGATTGACCCAGAGCGATTCAAGGCAATTCCCTCTGAGAATATGAAAGTGGTGTTAGAAACTCATGCAGATCTAATGGAGGCCCATGCCGCCTTAGAAAAAGAAAGAGATAATTTGCTAAGGCAGTTGGCCACCCGACAGACATCACCCAGCAAGATCACAACCGCAAAAGATACATCTGAAGAGGTCACTAAACTCCGGGCAGAACTTGAGGAATTACGTAGCAAGGTCATGCAATACGAGCGTCAGCCCTCCCCTCTGGAAGAGCCCAAGCCTGACGATCTTGTGCCAATTGAAGTAGAAGAAACATTCGAGGATCCCTATGTCCCTATGCCAACACCCGGGGGTAAGCGAACAGAACAAGGCATGGACACAATTGAAATTGAGGCACCTGAATGGATGCAAAAGTTAGAGAAAGTAGCCATGACACATGATGACAGGGTGCCAGTCCAAATCGCACTGATGTCACAATTAGAGGAGGTTGTAATAAAATCCGATTATTTTAAGAATCTCTCACACCATAGGTGGATCGGCCCATCGGACGACCTGTATGTTCCTTTTTGCGTCCTCATGGCGGATTATAATGCGGAGATCAAGCACCACACTTCGAGGGAACCAACCTCTGCCACACAGTTTACACCTGAAGACATCCCAGAAAGTGCCAAGCAGGGACATATTCGCCAACCGACTTGGAGAATTCGGCTGCTTGAAACCTACCCGGAAATGGTAAGAACATGGAACAACATGCCATTGTACATCAAATATAACCCATGTTATTGCCCTGTATTTCGAAGGAGATCATGGCCGGAGTACACACAAACAGTGCTGACAATTAAAGGATGTGAGAAGTGGCTCAATTATGTGTACTTCGCACCCCCTAAGGGCCCACCTACTATTGGATATATGATTTCGACGATTCGACATTGGGGGGTCTGGTTCAAGAATGTACCTGATGTCATGACTCAGATGTGCCTGAAGATTTTCGAACTTATGTTGGTCACCTTCAGGACCTTCAAAAATGTCAAGGAACCGCATCTCTCAGCACTAGGATTTAATGAAGGTAATCAGGACCTTGTATACGACATGAGCACAACCCCATCGATTAATGTTGTGTATGCATGGCACGCTCGCATCAAATATCTACCGGCCTGCTTCAAACAAACGTTTGAAGAGATGTTTGTCACGGGATTCTGGGAATATCACTCCGAGATATTCATTCCCAGACCATCCCATCTCTTGCAGTTGTTTGCAGTGGAACAAGCTCTCCATTCCGAAAAGCTACGTATACCACATCCAGAGGTTCCCGGGCCGGTAGACTGGGATGCTCTACTCACAGATTTGGTCAAAGGATTGAGAATTGCCGAACATCACTTAGCGCAGGATGTCGTCGAGTACTACATTCAAAAACCCACACAACAAGGGTCTGTCAGGGACGACAGACGCGAGAGAGGGGGGGGTGTTAGCAGCAGACAAGGAACTGAAGGACTAACGAGGCATGGCAGTCAGAGAAGAGAGTCAGAAGGGAGAGAAGGCACAAGCAGACAAGGGAGTCAACAAAGATCTGGCAAATAGGCCAGTAATTTTCCTCATGAAGAAGCAAGTACGAGCACTCACGCAGATCTAGCACTAAGGCAACCTTTAATTTTTCAAATCCTTTACACCCATTCAAAGTGATTCTCATCACTAAACACCATTGTAAATACCATTTCATATTTTTGTAGCTCCATTTTGTGCAAGCCAAGGAGTCCTTGAGCTTGAGGAGCTTTAGAAGTATCTACCTGCCAATTTTCGTATTTTTTAGATCTCGTTTGAGCCCTCAAATAAGCCCTGGAACCTAATTTTTAACTAGGCCGGACACTAGGTCTGAACAGGGCCAAAGCTAGTCAAAAACTATAAAAGGAGCTAGAGAGCTCATTTTTTGGGGGTTAGATTGTAATTGAAACAAACTTATAATAACTTTTTTGGAAAGTAATCTAAGAACTCCATTGATTCTCACTCTTTGTCTTGCCGTGTGTGCACGTGTGTGTGTATGTGTGTGCATGTTTGTGTGCTTCTCACTCACACACTTGTGCGGCCACTTGCTCGAGGTCTTCATACCATCCTCACGTCTTCCCGGATTGACATTAAAGGAGGTGCTACTCATCACTGAGCTACAGGTATACACCTCAAAAAATGGGGTGGCAGAAAAGGAAAAATAGATACATAGCAGAAGTGGCTAGATCTTTGTTAAATGAAATGAATGTTCCTAACTCTTATTGGGCTGATGTAACAAATACAGCCCTATACATGATGAATAGGTGTCCAACCTCAGGAGTACATGGAGTTACACCTTATGAAGCTTGGTGTGGTAAGAAACCCAACCTTTCACATCTCAAAGTATTTGGTTGTTTGTGTTATGTTCACATATCTCAAGAACTCAGACACAAGTTAGACCCAAAGGCAGATAGGTGTATATTTCTTGGATATTCTTCAGAGAAAAAGGGTTTTAGATGCTATAACCCTTGCACCAAAGAGCTTAAGGTATCTAGGGATGTAATTTGATGAGTTGCTGCCTTGGTATGGTAGCAAAGATGTGTTACAGGTTGACGATGCATATGAAGCCCAGAAGAGGTTTAAAGAGCAACAACAAAGCATGGAGATAAGTGGTCCATCCACTTCAAGCACACCATCAGAGGAGAGTACTACATCAGGTTGGCATGGAAGCGCAAGGAATGAAGCTCATTTGAGTGAAGGAAGTAGCAAAGGAAAGGAAAAGGCAAATGATGAAGACCATCGATAGGTAGACATGGAATCTACAAGTGATGAAGATATGGGAAATTTAGAAACTCCAGGATTTAAAGCATTTAAAACAAGAAGGAGGAGATTCCTACCACCTAATGGTGAGGTAAGGTCATCCAATAGGGTTAAATACCCTGTTCAAAGGTTAACTTATGATTCATTCATTGCAAGACACTATGCCTACATGAGTCAAGTTTAGCTTGTGAAGAACCTAACTTTTTTGAAGAAGAAAATAAGCATAGGGAATGGATTGAAGCCATGCAGGATGAAGTCAAAGCACTTGAAGAAAATGATACTTGGTCATTGGTGCCAAGAACAAAGGACATGAAAGTCATTGGCAACAAATGGGTGTAAAAGGTAAAGAGGCATGCAGATGGGAGCATCTCTAGGTATAAAACAAGGCTGGTTGCCAAAGGTTTTGCTCAAACCTATGGCATAGATTGGATGTGAAGAATGCTTTCCTAGATGGAGAGCTTGAAGAGGTAGTGGTCATGAACCAAGAAGAAATTGCCAACTTTGTGAAGGTATATCTCTGCACATAGGCAAAGAGTGTTGCAAACAGGTAGCTTGTTTTGCAGAGGGTGGTTCTCCCAGCTGGAGAATGCATTTGGGATGATTTAAATCTTGTTGCGTAGCTCTTATAGTCTACTACAAGTGTACAAATTTTCATTTTAAGCCTTTGTACTGGTGCAGAGAAAAGTTCAGAAGAGTGAGCATATATCACTGCTTGTGGACCTAGTGGAGGGTAGCTATCTTCCATTTTTGCATTGGGGTGTTAAGAATCATCCCCCATCAATTCATTGAAGGGAAGCTAGATGGAACCAAATATATGCTTTGGAAGTACAAAATTTCTACAATTTCGGATTCCTACGAATTACTTGACATTGTCATGGGATCAACATGATTGGATCCACACTCTATATCAGTTGAACATCCAATAAGTTCAAGAGTGATGATTCAGGTAGATCTAGATCTTCTACGAGCTTGGAAGAGGTGAAATGCTGATGCATTCTGTGCAATTGTCACTAGTGTAAGTGATTATGTGCTTACTTAAGTTCAACAAACTATTAAAGCACATGAGGCTTGGGGTATATTGGCTCGTCAATATGAGACCAAGAACCACTCTAGGATAAAAAATCTGGAAAACCAGTTGGTAAATGAAAAGCATTCTAGTTTCAAAAAGGTTGATGATTTTATCAAATGGATAAAACATCTACAATATCAATTGGATCTAGCTAGTGTTGTTATACATCCAAAGACATGGCTTCAAGATGTGTGCAGATTGTTCTAGCAAAGTATGATGGATTAGAAATAACCCTTAAAACTCAAGTAAGACCAAATCCCCTTACATTATAAGATTTCTATGATATTATCTTAGAGGTGGAGATGTGGTTGAAGGATTGGCAAGGTACAAGCAACTTTGCATTCTCAACCAATGCAAAAGGAAAAGGCTCTTCAAATGGATCAAAGAAGAATCCAAAGAAGAAAAAATAACATGAATTTTCTTCTATTGTGAAAAGAAAGGTCATGCCATCAAGGATTTTAGAAAGAAGCAAGCTGATGAATGAAATGGGACTTTCAAATCATCTTGGACGACCAAAGAGTTGGTAAACAACAGAAAGGTGGAACTATGGGTAGCTATTGAAGAAGCATGCTCATCTGTTCAAGCTCTTGTTGATGAACCATGGATTTTAGATAGTGGAGCTTCTCACCATATGACCAACAAAGATAGTTTTCTAGTGCCTATAGGGGAATCCATCAACATAGTGGTGGGAAATGGTTCTAAGTGTCCAACTGAAGGAATAGGAACCATCTCTTTTATCACTTCTCAAGGTGTTTAGAAGAAGTTATTTGATGTTCTCTATGTACCTACACTTAAAAGAAATTTATTGTCTATTTCAACAATAATACATCGTGGACTCAAAGTTAACTTCAACAAGAGTGGTGCAAAAATCATGGATTCATCAAGTAATGTAGTAGGAAAAGGCACAAGATGTGATAACTTGTATGAGTTAGGCACCTTAATTAATATAGAAGATAAAGATGTAAGTATGTTATGGCATAAATGATTTGGGCATCTCAGATTTGTAGTTTTGAAGGAGATGCAAAGAACAAGGATGGTCGTTCATTTTCCTACATTTTTTGCATTCCAAGAACTTTCTGAAGCTTGTATGATGGGCAAGCAACAGTGAAAGGCATTTCCATGAGAGACCATCAATCGAGCTTAGGCTCCTCTAGAGTTGGTTCATGATAATCTTTGGAGTAAAATGTCTAACCTGCTTTAGGAGGGTGTGTATACTTTTGGTAGTTAGTCAATGATTATGGTAGAAAGATGTGGCTTTATCTCATTTGAGAGAAGGTTGATGATTTTGACAAATTTGAAACATGGCATAAGTATGTGGCAAATGAATTAGGCAAGAAATCAAAGAAATTCAGAATAGATAGAGGAGGGGAATTCTTATGAACAGAATTCAATAACTATTGTAAGCAGCATGGTGTAAAAAGGCAACGTACCACAACTCATACACGTCAACAAAATGGCATTGTTGAGTGAAGGAACATGACACCAATAGAAATGGATTGTTGTATGTTAAAGGCTCAAGGCATGCATGATTCATTCTAGGCAGAAGCAATCAATATACCATTCTACATCCTCAATCAAAGTTACACGAAAGCACTAAATGGGATGACTCCTCAAGAAGCATACCTTGATAAAAAGCCTTTAGTTTTGCATTTGAGAATCTTTGGCCATTTTTGTTATGCACATATTCCTAATTCAATAAGGTCAAATTTGGATTCAAAAAGAAAAAAATTGTCTTCCTGGGATATAGTGAAGAGTCTAAAGCATACATGTTGTGGGATCCTAAGACAAGGAAGATTTTTGTCAACTGAGATGTGGTATTTGATGAATGACCACACTTAGTAGAAGATAAAGGTAAATTTACTATCTTATCAATCGAAGAAATATCTCACCTTGTGCCTATCAAAAGGCACATTAAATTTCAGGGGGATGAAACATCTGAAGTTAAATTTCTAGTGGGTGCAACAACTCTTTGATGATTGCAATCTACACTTAGATGTACTATAATCATCATCAGGTGGATCGCATAGATCAAAGAGAATAGAGGAGAAAAGAAGAGCCTCAAAATGCATTAACATGGGTCTAATGGCCGATATCATGGGCTCGATAAAAGAACCTACGACCATTGAAGAAGCCCTTCATGATCTCGGTTGGAGAGTGACAATGCAGACCGAGTATGATAGTATATTTAGAAATGATACCTGGGATCTAGTTGACGTGCTGCCAAAGAGGAAGGTGATTGATATTAAATGGATTTGGAAAGCTAAGTACAAAATAGATGGCACATTAGAAAATATAAGACATGATTAGTTGCATAGGTTTGTCACAAATTAAAGGTTTTTTTTTCAAGAAACCTTCCCAACAACAACATGCATGACAACTATTTGGATGGTACTTGCAATAGATGCACAAAAGGCTTGGCCTATTTTCCAGATGGACGTCAAATCTATATTTTTTAATGTTCATCCCAAGGAGGAGGTATTTGTATCTCAACCACAAGGTTTTGTGGTAGCCAATTCAAAAAAGAAAGTTTTGCAGGTTGAAGAAAGCTTTGTATGGACTTAAGAAGGCACCATGGGCATGTTACCAACAATTCGATAAATTTTTCAAAAATGTGGGTTTTGAAAGAAGTACTTCTGATGCCAATATATATGTAATGAAAAAGGATAGCAAGCTAGTTGTTGTTATTGTATATGTAGATGGTTTGATCATTGCAAGAGAACATGAACTCATCAATCAAACTCATATCAACTTGGGAATTGAGTTTGAAATGACAAACTTAGGTCTCCTCCATTTCTATCTAGGAATTGAAGTAGGGCTAAGAAAGGACATCATTTTCATCTCACAAGAGAAGTATGGCAAAGAAATCTTAAGGCATTTAGAATGATGGATTGAAAACTGATTGGCACACTTATGGAGGTAAATCATAACCTATCTATGGATGATAACATGCTTGATGTAGATGAGATGAACCATAGGAAGCTCATTGGAAGCTTTGTGCAACACTAGGCCAAACACCTGCTATGGTGTTAGAGTGTTAAGCACGTTTTCCAACAAACCTAAGGAGATTCATTGTAATGTTGGAATGCAAATTCTAAGGTGCATTAAAGGAACCTTGGATTTCACTATTCTTTATACCACAGGGGATGCACTTCAAGGATATTGTGATTCAGCGGGAAATTGTTATTTTAGAAAATCAATTTTTGAATGTTATCCCTCACTTGGTTCAGGAATATTGTCTTGGGAAAGTAGGAAACAACCAAGTCTCACACTCTCCTCTACTAAAGCAGAGCACAAAGCATCTTGCTTTGCCTCTTGTGAGGTAGTCTGGCTAAGGAGAATTCTTGCATATCTATGCTTTCCATCACAAATGGCAACTATACTTAAATGTGATAATCAAGGTTGTATGGCCATTATAAAGAACCGAGTGTTTGATGCTTGCACCAAGCATATAGAAGTACAATACCATTATGCTTGTGAGTTAATTGAAGATGAATTTGTGGAGCTAGAATATTGCCCAACATAGAAAATTTACGCTGACATATTCACTAAAGAACTTGGAAAAAAGCAGCTCACCATGCATCTTCAACAAATGGGCATATGACCAAAACCTATTTATCATTCAGTAAACATTGAGGGGGGTTGTTAATATATGATCAATGTCTATTGATTGTATGCACTAATGCACATTGTGTAAGGCCCCAATTATGAGAAGAAACCAAGCTTGCATTACCCAAATTGATGGGAATCCCAATTTTCATGTTGGATGAAGGTCAAATTGGACCATGTACAATATTGTAAGGAAAACGAGTTACCAGCATCCCCAATTATGGGGTCTGGGGCAGCACGAAGCAGCCATGGGTGGGGCGTATAATGGGATGGGGATCATTCATATTTGTTAGGTTGGTTTAGCCGGCCTAAGCCATCAATAGGGATTATGTGGGTAGTGGCAGCCCACATTCTACCAACCATGTATATCCATTTTTTGAAGGCCACATATCTCCATTATCTATGTATACATGACCTCAGCACTACCCCCAATATCAAATGGAGCCATCATACCTCTACCTTGTAACCCTCTATCTAGAGTTTTCAAGATCACCATTTAAACTCTAACTTGAGAACGCACATGTGGACAATGCCATCATATTTATTCTTGCTTATAGTAGCTATTTTTTAAATTCTACTATATTTGTTTTCTTCTCTAATAGTGCTTCTATGTCCTCTTGTGTAACTACTTTCTTACAACATACACATACACATTGCACCTCAAATTCTACTACAAATCTAGTAGAGTTTGACAAGGTGTTTCTATTCAAAATTTTGAGATATACTCAACTTTTTCTATTTGGATATCTAGTGATACACCATGACTGAAAGCAATGATGTATTCTATATTTTGGTTTTTGAGGATAAGTTGGATGGTACTAATTACCCATTGTGGGCATACATGATGCATTATGTATTGGTAGAAAATGGTTGTAGAATATTGTGTAAGGTGTTGAAAAACGTTCTAGTACACCTCCAAATATAATGGTTGAATGTCATGGAGATGGCGTTGAAGATGATGATCTTAAATTTCCAAGTCGTGTTGTAGTTCCTATTGCACATATTGTTGATGCCCAATTTGATGTGAACAACATTAAATAGGTGCATATTTTTAGTAAGGTTTTCTTCAAACATGAAAATGTGTACAAAAGAGGTTATAATGCTTTTGAAAGGCATACCAAATGGCATGTGGATTAGAATATTAACCATAAATTAAAAAACTAAAAAAAACAATTGTACAATGAGAGCATCAACACTTACAAATTGATAATATTTTCAATGGAAAACATGATCGATGCTATTGCGAAGATTATTTTATTCAATCAATCTATACTAATGATGCACTATCTAGGTCATATTTAATGAGAAAATAAGATATAGATTTCAAAAAGAGAAAATTCATGTGTATACAGGTATGATAATCACCATATGCATGACAAAGTTATTTAGAAAAGAGAACGTAAGCTATCAAAAACTTCAACATTTCATCAGGAAATATTTGTTGGAGTTTGAGGACTACAGAGGCACACAAGCAACACAAGGTAGAAGAAGAAGCTTGGAGAACAACACATGCTAAAGATAAGTGATCCTTTATGGTTATATGCATATATACAAGTTGGGGAAAAAAACTTTTAAAGAGGGGAAAAGTTGTCAACATTCCTAAGTGTGTTCACACACATCACTACCAAAATATATCAACAAATCCCCCTTGGGAGTGATGTAGTGAACAAGGATTTGGCACTCATGTATAAGGAAATGCCAAGATATGGGGAATGAAATCAATCCACAAAAAACAACTAAGTCCAAAGCTTTGAAAAAAGCTTCAAACTTCTCCCTATACAAAGCTAGTGTGAAAAACTCTAGAACATTATCCTATTTGGGATGATAAACCAAACTAATATCTCCAATAGAGAGTCTCTCCCTGAAATAATGATAGTGCACCTCAATGTGCTTTGTCCAAGAATGAAACACAGGGTTTCTCCCAATTTCCAATGCCATATCAATATTCTCAATAAAGATGATGGTGGCAAAAGATTGACCAACACCCAAATCAGTTAAAAGGAGTTGACTACAAGGAATAAAGGGGCATAGCAATGCTCCAAATTAAAAAATGAATAGTTTCACTTATGCAATGCCTTGGCCAATGATTTTTGCATAATCCATGCCAAAGAAAAAAAAGGTTCCACAGCATAAGTGATGGTATTAATGAATGTAGCTAGTAGCATCGCAAGGTAGCCATGCTAGCAAGCTGACTGCGATGCAAAAGTGCCACATAAGAGATGTCTTGCACATACAAAAAAAAGGGAATTCTCTCAGCACATCTATGCCTAGATGATGAGAGCTCAAGCTCATATATATATATATATATATATATATATATATATATATATATATATATATATATATATATATATATATATATATATATATATATATATATATATATATATATATATATATATATATATATATATATATATATATATATATATACAGAGAGAGAGAGAGAGACAAAGCATACGAGAGGACGCATACATACACACACATAAAAAGGTACCTACATACATGCATTTGCATACATAAATACACACATGCATACATACACATATGCATACACACATATATGCATACACGCATAAGAGACACACACATACACATATACACATACATATACACTCACATACACACATACATACACATGCATACACACATACACATACACACATATATATACTTACACACATAGACACACCCACATACACATATACACACACATACACTCATATGCATAGATACACACACATACGAGACACGCACATACACATATACACACACATACACTCACATACACACATACATACACATGCATACACACACATAAAAACACATACACATACACACACATATATGTACACACACATACATCCACATGCACACACATATACATACACACACATATATACATACACACAACATATACATACGCACACACATATACTCACATGCATACATACATACACATAAGAGACTCACACATACACATATATACACACATACACTCACATACACACATAGATAGATATATAGATAGATAGATAGATAGATAGATAGATAGATAGCTCATGACCTGTCCATTCGTGCTCTTGTGCTACTCTCAATGTAGGAATCAAGAAGTCCAAGGGTAGCACAGCGTTTTGGCCAAATACCATCTGAAAGGGGGTGGCTTGGAGTACCGTTTTGTAGGCAACTCGGTATGCCCAAACAGCATGGTGTAGCTGTTTGTCCCAATCAGAGCATTTCGTGTTCACTAATTTAGTCAGTACATTGCATAAGATCTTATTGGTGCTCTCAGCTTGTCCATTAGCTTGAGGGTGATAGGGGGCAGACTTCTTGTGTATTACCAAGAATTCTTGGAGTAGGTTTTCAATCACTTCGTTCAAGAAATGAGTGCCTCTATCACTTACAAGTTCGATAGGTATCCCATATCTTGTGAATACATTCTCAAACAAGAATTCAGCAGTTGTCTGAGCGTCATTCTTTGTCGTGGCTTTTACCTCTACCCACTTAGTTAGATAGTCTGTTGCAACAATGATGTATTCTGCGTGAGAACCCTTAGCTGGGGGATTAATAGGACCTACGAAGTCTATTCCCCATTTAGAGAATGCACGTCCACCCATCATAGGTTTCAGTGGCATCTCATCTTTGCGTATAGGATACTGAGTCCTCTGACAGACATCACACCGTTTCACATAGGTATGCGCATCCATGTGAAGGGTCGGCCACCAGAAGCCTGCAAATAGTATTGCCTTGATCACCCGATCTGGTCCAAATTGTCCTCCTGCTACACCTTGATGAGCAGTTTCCAAGATCTTAAGATATTCACTCTCATGGACACATAACCTCAGGTAACCATCTTTACCACGCTTATATAGATTATCACCAATGAGTGAGTAATCTTGGGCTTCTTGTTCTAAACTCCTTTTCCTAGCCAAGGTCATATCTGGAGGGAATGCTTTCGTCCTCAGGAAGGATAATAGTGGTTCACTCCAATCTGGCACTATAGACACTTGATAAAGAGTGGCGTGTTCCACAGGTGGTTTAGTGTAGCAGATTGGGCATTCCTTGCACAACTTTTGGACATCAGCTTCCATAGTTGGCCAATGTACTCCGAGTCTCCTTAGCGTTTGTAAGGTTCGTTGCTTTGAATGGTGTTGCTCTAATGCACCTACATGTGCTAATTGCAACCATTTATTGTACTCGTCCTCTTCCACACAACAAGCCAAGATTCCTTGATCTGTGTGCTTGTACATACTTCCAGCCATGATGTGGTACTTTTGGGCTTTTACAACCTCTCTATTCCGTGTGTTTACTACTGGATGGTTAGGCCCGTATGTCAATACTGGTACCAATGGCTTAGCCCACTGCGGCACCACTTCCAAATTAAACAAGTAAGCATCAGGAAGATCATCCGACACTCCTTGTGGGGCTTCTCCCGATGTGAGCCTAGAGAGATGATCTGCTCTTAAATGAGTCCTCCCTTTTCTCACCACTACCTCAAAGTCATATTCCATGAGCAAGAGAAACCATCTCACTAATCTTCCTGTATTGCATGGCTTGTTTACGAGGTATAGCAATGCCTGATGATCAGTAAAAAATTTAAACTTATTTGCAAGCAAATAGTGTCTAAATTTCTTAACTGCATATACCATGCCTAAACCTTCTCGCTCTGTAGTGGTGTAATTCCGTTCAGCTGCATTCAATTGTCTACTGGCGTAGGCAATTGGAAGATCCATATTACCTTCACCAGTAGGTTGTGCAAGCACACATCCAATGGCATAATTGGATGCATCCACGTGAACATGGAATGGCTTATTCCAATCTGGTGTGGTCAAGATTGGTGCTGAACATAATCTTCGTTTAAGCTCCTGGAAGGAATTCTCACATTCATCCGTCCACTCAAAGTTAGTCAGCAGTCTGTACATGGGCTTTGCAATGACAGCATACATGTGTATAAATCGTCGGTAATAACCACAATGCCCCATGAAAGCTTGTACTTCCTTGACATTCTTTGGCCTAGGTAGCTCTGATATAGCTCTCACTTTCTCTTCGTCAGTAGATATGCCATTCTTTGACACTATGTGTCCTAGAATCTTGCCTTGCCTTACCATAAAAACGCACTTTTCTGGGTTCAGGCAGACTTGATATTCTCTACATTTGTCAAAGATTTGCCTGAGTTCGGGGATATGGGTTTGCCTAATATTCCCATGAGCACAAAGTTCATCAACATAGACCTCTAAATTCTTCCTCAGGAACTCCTTAAACACATGGCACATCAGCCTCTGGAAGGTAGCTGGTGCATTGGTAAGCCCAAATGGCATTACTCTAAAGGCAAAAATGCCCCATTCAGTGGCAAAGGCAGTCTTATGTTGATCCTCTGGAGCTATGGCTACTTGATTGTAGCCCGAAAATCCATCAAGGAAGCTCTACACTTCCTTGCCTGCTACTCTTTCTAAGAGATGCTCTGTGATAGGAAGCGGATAGTTATCCCGAATTGTGGCCGCATTAACCTTTTTCAAGTTAATGCATACGCGCAGCTTTCCATTTTTCTTGGGCACAACTACGATGGGGGATACCCACTCAGTGTGCTCAATTTCATAGATAAATCCAGCTTCAACCAATCTATCTATCTCTTCTTTGATCTTAGCAGCGTAATTATCGTTATATGTGTAGGGTTTTTGCTTAGAGGGTTTAGCATCTGAAGTCATGGGAATGGTGTGTGAGCATATGTCAGGGTCAACACCTTTCAAATCCTTGTAACTCCAAGCGAACACATCTCTGTATTCTCTTAGCAAGGCAATTAACGCATGCTCTTCTTCCTCTGTTAGGTCATGGCCTATGTATGTGCATCTCTCCTCTCCTTCTTCTAGGGCCACCACTATTTTCTTGGTGGTTTCTTTGTTATCATAGGCCTCTCCTGATTGTGCCTCTCGTTTCGGCATTCTGATCATGACTCTCCTGTCATCTATCTCATATTTCTTAAAATTTTCCGGGACCTCAAACAAAGATTCTTCCTCTTCTGGTGAGGCTTCTCTCTTCTTTCGTTTCTTTCCTTCTTCCTTCGGGGTCACATGTGTTGCTAATCTTACATCGTTTGTAATCTCTCCATGCCTCTGGGGTTGAAATTCTACTTCATGGAAGTATTCTTCATCTGATGCAAATGGTGGGTCCATAATGATTGACTCTAGATCGGAGTCACTTGCATCCCTCAAATGCATCAGGGCTAGGTTCGCATTCTTCTAGAACTGCCTCTCCCATGATTGGCTCTATGGAGAAGACTGAAATGTCATAGCCATCCTCATCACAGTGAGGTGTCCATTGTTCTTCATTGATGGCTACGTCCATGGTTGCTAAAATTTCTGCCCAGCCGTGAGGTTCAAATTCCTCATCAGGAAAGACTACAGGTGCATAGGCTGGGTCTTGAATGGGTCTATGAGTTTCGTTTGCACCTATTTCTCTGGCCTTTTCTCTCTTCTCTTCCTCTACTTCTACTTTGCACATCCATAAGTGGGTGTCTTCATGCATCCATGAGGATCCTGAGCCTATGGAATGCACGGATTCCGTATCATCTTTGGCTCTATGGATGGGATTCCATTGGATGGGAGGGACATCTCTATGAGAGTAATCTTTGAGATTCACTTTGGTCGTAACACCTAAGTGCTGTAGGTACAAAGAATTGGTTCCCCAATCCTGTACCACTTGCAACTGTCGCATAAATGGTCTTCCCAAAATCATCTCATAGGCATGATTCTTGCTAAAATCACATATAGCAAAGCTATGCTCAAACTCAACACCACATGTGGTGAGAGTTATGCCTTCTAGCAATCCCAAGGGCCTCTCTATATGACCATCAGCCATTTGCAATTTCATCCTCGTGGGTCTGAGTGCTGGCTTGCCCCAACGCTTCCATAAGGAGGTGGTAGCGATAGCAACTCCTGCACCTGAGTCTAAAATGGCCTTGGTGGTATGTCCTTGATAGGTGATGGGCAGGTAGGTGTTTCCTTCTTCCCCTTCACACATTTCTCCTATCTTGTCCAATGGTATTTCTGGCACTGTCTTCTGGGATCCTACCCATGAACGTGGTTTTGCAACTTCAGTTACTTGACTGGCTACATATTTCCGCGCTTTTGGTCTATCCTTAGGAAGTTCTTCCAAAGTGAGATCGCGCTGCACCTTGGTGTTCTTTACTACCTCCGTGCTCCTAGGTATGACTGAGTCGTCGTTTCTTACCATGACTGTGGGTGTTCTCATACACGTGGACTTTGCTTCCCATGGGCCTGTGAAGTGGGGTAGCTCTTGTATGGAATTAGACTCAAAGTCCAATTTCTCGTGAGACTGAGTACTCTCATGTTCCCCGTAAATAGATGGGATGTCTTGTGGGAATTGGTCGTGTGCTTCATCCACAAGTTCAAAGGGAGGGGCGGCTTCACTTTCGTTATCCCATTTGTCTTCTTGAATCTCTCGTAGGAAGTCTGGTGCAAACCGATTCATAGAAGAAGAAGTGTCTGGCTCCGTAGAATTAGGCACATAAGCAACCTGGGAAGGAGGGCTTATTCTATCGTTGGCTCTCTCCTCGTTCTCATAGATGGCTGGAGCACAAGCTTCCTGGGGAGGATTACTTATTCTATTACTTTTCCGAGCAGGCTCATACGCTCCCTGAGAAGGAATGTAGGCAACCTGTGGAGGTACGTAAGCTTTCGAGGGGGGCTCATCTGCCTTTTGGGGGGGAAGATAAGCTTCTTGAGGAGGCACATGGGCTTCCTGAAGAGGCTGGCTTATCCGTTCTCTTGCCCTTTCCTTTCTTTGAGGGGCAGGTTCCTTTTCTGATTGTGCAATTAACCTCTCTATTCTTTCTAGCAGTCCATCAAAGTGTAACTGCGTCTTAGCTGAGCTAGAGATGTTAAAGAGGCGGCTAGCTTCGAACATGGCTTGAGCCAATTCCACCATCTTAGCACAAATTTTAGTTCGTTCAAGCTCTAGCTCGGCTCTAGGGTAGCACTTTTCATGATCGGTTATGGTTGGCCCTTCTTGGATTCTGGCCTGATATGCTTTAAGCATCATATTAAGGTCTTCGGGAGTGGGATCTGCTAAGATTGATCCTACTCTAGGGGGTGGTGGGTTTAGGTGAGGCGGGTTGGAAGGTGGCTGGTCGGATGGTGATGGGAATGGTGGTGGTGGGGTAGTGTGAGAGGGAGTTTGAGTTGTGAGTTCGGTTATTCTGGCTCTTGTTTCTCTTACGCTTTCCTCAAGTTCACTCATCTTTTTAGCCCATTGTCTTTTCATTCTTTCCCGACTATCTTTCCAAGCTCTAGTCCTTTTCTTGGTTATGCTCTCAGTTTCACTAGCCTCTGGGCCCTTTTCCTGGCTTGCCCCTTGGTTTTGCTGCAATGCCTGAGCTCTAGTGACTACCTGTAAGGGTGCAGTGGAAGTGACACTTCCTGTGGAATCTACCACTAACCCAACAACGTTGATAGGAGTGATTTTTGGCATATTATTGGGGTTCTTTGGGCAATCTCGTAAGAGATGCTCCTTCCCACATTCTTGGCAAAAGCCCTGTATCGTCACTGACTGGGGTTGTGTAGGTGGTGGCAAGGGGCAATCACGAATGAGGTGATCACCTTGGCATCTGTAGCATGGTCCTCTAGGGAACGGGGGTCTTACTTGCCTAGGTTGAGGTCTAGGGTTGGGGCTTGCATACATGACGTTTGTATAATCTGACTCCCAACTAGGTTCATTTGGCTCTTCACTGTATTAGGACTCACCATGCTCTGGAGACTGCATGTAGTACGCCTGGGGACTATCAACATGTGTAGAATCAAAGCTATGGTCACTCAGGTCACTTTCAGAAATCAAGGGTGTCACAGGGACTATAGCTCTATTCAGGTTTTCTTCTGCAACAGCATACTTTACCGGAATCACATTAGCTGGGGCAGGGGGTTGTTGTGCTAACACTGGCTGAGGCCTTTGTTGGTTTTGATATTGTGGTTGATAATTTTGTTGTGGCCTAGTGTACTGCTGTGGTGGGTATTGACTCTGGTATCTGCCTTGTTGAGGGTACGACTGAGGGTAGGGTTGCCTAACTGCCTGCTTGTTGTATGGGCAATCTTGCGCGGTGTGATTGGTGTATCTCCGTTCTATGGTGCAGTACTGGCTACTAGGATTAACTTGGGGTTGAGCCATAATGGGACATACATTCGCCATGTGGTCGCCGCCACAAGTATAGCACCTTTTCACAGGGACAAACCTTGGGATTTGTTTGCTAGTTACACCTAATTTCTGAGCTACTTTCTCTGCAAGTTCCTCAATTGATGTGGATTGCGTGGAAGAGAGACTAGAGGCACTATCTGAATCTTTGTATATCTTGGAAAGCTCTAACTCCTCCCCTAGGTTATCCTCAATGTCAATACACATGCGTACACACTCTTCTATGGTCCTAGGGTCCTTCAAGTACACATATGATCTTAATTTGGTACTTAGCAATCCATCCAAGAATAAAGCCACTTGCTTGGCTGGTGTGGGTAACTCCGAAACAGGGCATCTTTCAAGATATTGCCTAAATCTCCTTCCTGCAAGTCTCACGGTCTCTTGCGGGGTTTGCTTGAAGCTATGAATCAGCGAGGAGGTATTATGCCTTATGCCACTCTTAGAGAATTCAATAATGAAAGCCTCTAGGAGCTGGTCTATGCTCCTGAACTGCCTCTCATTTAGTGGCTGAAACCATGTCAGGGCAGTGTTCCTAAGGGTCAGACCAAAGGCATTGTACTGCGTGAATAGATCCTCCACTTGTTCAGCTCTCAAGACTTGCCTAAACTCAGCCACATGATCGTATGGATCTCCAGTGCCATCGAAGTAGTTCTTCATGGACTTAACTAGCTGAGTCGGTCTCAAAGTCCTTGTGTGCTCTCTAGGTCGTGGTAGAGGGAACTCATCCACATTTCTTTGATTCCTGTGAGCTCTGAGTATCTCAGGTTCTACTCTATTCGTTTCCGTCCTCGTTCTTGCTCTGCCCACTGGGTTAGCAAAGCTGACTTCTGGTCTATCTCTACTTCTGTCTCTTTGCATTCCATGAGCTTGGGATTTTCCAGCTCTAGGGTGACCATAGGATACATTCGATCTTGGTTGGGCAAAAACGAATTCACCCTTCCAAGTGTAAGCATGCCTATCATGTTCTGTCACCACAAAGATCCTCTCCGAAGCGTGATCTAAGTAGGTCACTCTACCTGGGCTATCAGGATCCTTAAACTCATAGATCATGTTTGTTCCTATATCAGTTGGCTGATCAGATTTGTACCTCCAAAAGGCTTCGTCAGTTTCTCGATTGAGGAGCAACTCTATGCTCTTATTATCCTGGGGAATCCACTCTGGTGTTATAATCCTAGTGAGAACCGATTTGCCTCGGGGGGTTCTAGGTTCTACACCCATGTTTCCTTGTTCCAAGTCACCTAAGTCTGCCTCTGAGATTACATTCCCGAATTCATCTGTCCTGTCTGGGTGACTGGTGACTACGTATATGGTTCCTTCTTTGTCCAGGTATGCACCGTTTTCAAACTTGACTGCTGGGTGCTCTAATCCTATGGATTGGTCAGGGTTTTTAATCTGGACCACGGATCTTCCTAGGCCGTCCTCATAGATGCTAGCACCTAATCGGTTGGTCCTAAGGTATTCCAAGTGCGTTTTGTAAGGGCCTTCTACCCTGTACAAGTAAGGCACTCCTGAACTTCCCGTAGGTCTGTCCATGCCTTGAGACATCTCTGACTCACTAGTCTCAGAGCTAGGGTAGTACGAGTGGTGGCTCAACTGCTGGGCCCAAGACCTAGCAGTGTGGTTAACACTAGCCTCTGAAGACCTAAGGCTTTGTCTCTCCCTTACTAGATGTCGTCCTGATCTAAGGTTCATATGCCTATCTAAGTAGCCCAATTCTTTGCCCAGAGTACAACCTTGTTGCTGGTTACTTTATATTAGTCGCTTGGTTCTTTTTAGTTATTTCTCGTGTTTAAGGTCTTGTCTGATTTTACGTCGTCAGGAATACTTGAATGTTCTTCGTGCTTTCAGGTTGATCGTTCCACGTTAGGTTCTTTTCCTTTATGTTATCGACAGTACAGAGATTAGGTTTTTAGCTTGAACTTGAGTTTTTAGGTAATCTTCAACTTGATACTTGCCTATCGTCGCCCTGACTTACTCCTACCTCTAGTCGTTCTTAGCCTAAACTATTAATTGACAGAGGGGGTTAAAAGTTTCCAACCTTTTGTTTCCTGCTTGGTTGCCCTTGAGTGCCCAGGAAGTGTGTTCCCAAGCTTGCACTTACACTTGCTTAGAACACCTTTCGACGCTCTCAATAGATCTGTAAGAGTTCCAAAGCTAGCTTTAAGATTTAAATTCTAAAGACAGAACCAATGATTTTCATTCCTGTAGCACAAACACTAACTTGCATAGTGATTTTTAAGAAAACAATTCTAAAGACCCCTGACTTTGATCCCCCTGGGTATGGTCAACTTCAAATTACCCTATCTGATAATCCACGCATTATCTTTATAAAAAACAGTTGAGGGCGTGTAGTGTATGCCACGAGCTTTCCAACAAGCCCAATAGCTCAAAAAATGGATTTCGTATGAAAAGGTTATGACTGTTCAGGGTTTAGGGGGTTAAGACAGGATTCAATCTGGCTGACAGATCCTAGGATTTTCTCCCAAATCTCAAGTGTAGGAACCTCCAGAAATGCTAATGGATTGACTATTTTGCCCCAAAATTATCCCCAATTTTGAACAAAAACAAACCCTAATTTTTGGCCGAAAAGCCTGTCAATCGCGATCGACAGGTCTGTCAATCGCGATTGACAGAGGTGTCCGTCGGGCCTGTCAGTCGCGATTGACAGTGTCAATCGCGATCGACAGAGTCGATCGTGGCTGTCAATCGCGATCGACGGTATCAATCGCAATCGACACGTTTTCCGGATTTTTCGCCGAAATTTCAGTCAATCGGGGGCCTATCAGTCGCGATGGACACGTGGCTACGCGTAAAAGTCAATGAGTCGGTCGCGATCGACGGTGTCAATCGCGACTGACAGAAGTGTCGGTCGTGGCTGTCGATCGCGATCGACGGTATCAATCGCGATTGACAGGGTCCTACGTGGCAGTCTGTCGGTCGTGAAGTCTGTCGGTCGCGATCGACAGAGTCTGTCGGTCGCGATTGATAGGGTCTGTCGGTCGCGATTGACAGAGGCTGTCGGTCGCGATTGACAGAAAATCACGGAATTTTTCTACTGTTTTATGTGATTTGGGAAGTGCTCATCATGCTTGTGCTAGTGGTGAACTTTGTTTTACCAAATGATCGAATTTTCTGTCGATCGCGATCGACAGAGGCTGGCGACTGCAAGACAGATTCGACGAGTTTCGTACCTGCGCAGGGAGCTGGGGATGGTGATTCAGCAAGATCCTGCAAAAAGCTCAAGAAACATGCAAGAAAACACACACGCAATATCGCTCTCTCGCTCTCTCTCACAAGTGAAATGAGGGAAATGAGGTGGGAAAGGTGATATGATCAAAAAACTGAAATTTTCGCAATGATGATGATGGAGATGAAGATGGTGAAGGAAAAACAAGAAAATAGGTGAAAGTGAAGAAAATACCTACAACTCCAACGCGTC
Source organism: Ceratopteris richardii (assembly GCA_020310875.1). NCBI lineage: Eukaryota > Viridiplantae > Streptophyta > Polypodiopsida > Polypodiales > Pteridaceae > Ceratopteris > Ceratopteris richardii. The sequence goes on from CM035429.1 coordinate 53,959,516, forward strand.
AACTCTACGTCTTACCATCACACGCTCGTCCTCAAAATTCGATCCCCGGCAACGGCGCCAAAATTTGGTGTAGCTCAATGATGAGTAGCACCTCCTTTAATGTCAATCCGGGAAGACGTGAGGATGGTATGAAGACCTCGAGCAAGTGGCGGCACAAGTGTGTGAGTGAGAAGCACACAAACATGCACACACATACACACACACGCGCACACACGGCAAGACAAAGAGTGAGAATCAATGGAGTTCTTAGATTACTTTCCAAAAAAGTTATTACAAGTTTGTTTCAATTACAATCTAACCCCCAAAAAATGAGCTCTCTAGCTCCTTTTATAGTTTTTGACTAGCTTTGGCCCTGTTCAGACCTAGTGTCCGGCCTAGTTAAAAATTAGGTTCCAGGGCTTATTTGAGGGCTCAAACGAGATCTAAAAAATACGAAAATTGGCAGGTAGATACTTCTAAAGCTCCTCAAGCTCAAGGACTCCTTGGCTTGCACAAAATGGAGCTACAAAAATATGAAATGGTATTTACAATGGTGTTTAGTGATGAGAATCACTTTGAATGGGTGTAAAGGATTTGAAAAATTAAAGGTTGCCTTAGTGCTAGATCTGCGTGAGTGCTCGTACTTGCTTCTTCATGAGGAAAATTACTGGCCTATTTGCCAGATCTTCGTTGACTTCCTTGTCTGCTTGTGCCTTCTCTCCCTTCTGACTCTCTTCTCTGACTGCCATGCCTCGTTAGTCCTTCAGTTCCTTGTCTGCTGCTAACAATACCTAAAAGTGAATTGCCTTTTGATGCCATGGTCATGTAAAAAATATGAAAATTCATTTGAAATTTACTCTCCCTCTCCATCCGATCTGAGAGTCTTTATATACTTCCCTATTTCCTTCTCCACTAGGTTTTTGAACCTCTTGAAGTGGTAAAACACTTCTGACTTTGACTTCATGCAATATGTTGAGCCCATAAAAGTCATGTTGGTCAAAGTCAACTGTAGTCAAAGTCAACAGGTCAAAGTCAACAAGGTCAAGGTCAAAGTCAACAGGTGCAAAGTCAAAGTGCGTAAGTGCAGGTGTCAAAGTGCACAGGTAGTGCACAATGAATTGTCCACAAAGGGTAAATTGGAGAAAATAGGTTGCAGGTTGCAGAGGTACTTTCTCTAATTTCCCTAAGGTTCAAAGTGTGTTTTAAAGTGTTTTGGAAGGTTCAGGTGAACCCCCCTTATGTGCAAAAGTGAAGAATTAAAAGGAAATGTGAAGGCATGTGAAGCGGCAAAGTGTACGCACAGGTGAAAGTATGGCCCCCCATTAAAATTTTTGGTTTTAGACTAAAGTCACTACAGGACAAAACAGTGAGTAGTTGGCTGCCACTTGTGAGAGCCATCTTGGGACATCAAAGTGAGCACCAAGATTCACTTGCAGTTAGGAGCGTACGTGATCGACACACTAAAATCAAGGCAAGGGCCATTCTTGGACCAAGGTTAGAGTAAGCAAGAGAGCATAGGCTAAGTGGAGCAAGAGAGAGAAGTGCAAGGGTCACCAGGGTACGTCGCACAGAAGTGAAAGTGCAAGGTGCATAGAGGGTGACCAAGGATTTTGGTGCAGAGAAGTGCTAAGCTATAGTTCCCCCAAGTATCTCAAGGTCCTTTGGCAGTGTACGCTTGCCGACAGCAGGTATTCACTCCTCCCCCTTTGTGGAAGCTTGGTGCAAGGTGTGCACAAGGAGAAGCTTGAAGCAGGTGGAGGTTTGTTGCAGAGGAGGTCGGCAGCAAGAGGACATTGGGATATTGGATATTTTGTAATTGGGCACTCTGCGGGATTGTGCACAGAGGTATTGGTGTATCTTGTATTTCAAACATTGTACTTTTCTTACTGTAATCAAACGGCAGAGAATTCCAAGGTGTATTTTCTCTTTTGGTCCTTCCATTTTCTCCTACAAACCCTCAAACTCCTTCTTGTCAAAGAATCCCCCAACAAATTTGGCACGCCCGGTGGGACTTCCAAGGAGCTTTGAGCATAGGAGGCTATATATTGCCATTGGAGGACAATATTCCAGTGTCGACAACATTACTCCAGTGGGCCAAAAGGTGCATACTTTTATCAAGTGTCTCATTTTAAGTGGACTATGCATAGCTCATGACCGCGACCCGGTCACAAACCTTGAGAATCAAGTGCAAGCAGACAAGAAGAAAGACGAACAGAAGATCATCGAGTCCACTTTCATCGACTTCATCGGTAGGAAGCATGGCAGGACAGGTGGACCTAGAAATCTTGCTCTCCAGATTAAACATAAAATTTCCCTCCTTCAGGGGTTTAGCCCAGGAGGACCCAGATGAGCACATTCGACGATTTCTTGCATTATGTAAGACTAGGGGGCTAATGGGTAGGGAAGATGCTTTCTTGATACTCTTCCCAGCCACATTGGAAGGACTGGCAGACAAGTGGTTCAGCCAGTTTGCTGAAAACCACTTTACCACTTGGGATTTGATGAAGGATGCTTTTAGAAATCAATTCCAGCAGGGGAACACAGCAGAGATTATCATAGAAGAGCTAGAGAACTTGAGATTGGGTCCAGGAGAAAAGTTCCCAGAATTTGTGACCAGAGCCAAAGCACTAATGGCCAAACTACCAGATCCACCCCATGATTTTTTTGTCAAGAAATGGTTAGCCAAGCCCCTACCAGTAGCCACTCAATGCAAAATAAAGGAATTAGTATTACCTACAGCCTCCATAGAGGAGTTCATCACCACGGCTACAAGACTGGAGCAAATAAGGCACCAATATGGGACAACTTCTTCACCACCAACATATGGTACAGAGATGGAGGATCCAGTGACCCAGCTGAGGAGGGAGTTGGAGGGCTTAAAGAGAAATAAGCCCTACAAAGAGGAGGAGACTGCTGTGGCTCAATTGAGAAGGGAGATTGAAGCACTCAAGCTCCAAAAGGAAGAGGAAGGCCAGGCAGAGGAATTAGCTCAGCTGCGACAGGAGTTGCAGGAGCTCATAGGAGGAGGCATCAAGAGTGGTCTTTGGTGTTCCATGTGCAGCAAACAAGGGCATATAGTAAGTGAGTGCCCTCTGTTAAGTGTAACTTGCCAATTATGCAGGAAGGTTGGCCATGAGGCCCATGAATGCCAATCAAGGGGAATGCCTGCAACGACATACTGGACCCAAGGAGGACCCCCAACAACCACAAATGTGATGGCTGCACAAAATCAAGGTAACAACTATAACCCTAGACAGAGGAATAATTTTGGAAATGGGCCTAGGAGGCCAATAATCTGTTTTAGGTGTGGAGAATGTGGGCACTACCAAAGTAGGTGCACCCTACCAGAGAATGCACCTCCTTGCAGGAACTGCCCTGAGGCCAGAGACCATTATACATATGGTTGTCCTAAGAATCAAGCCTCTTCATCAGGGCCCCATATCCAAATGATTTCTGTGCAGGAAGAAGAAATGGCAAATCAAGTTAAGGTGCCATCACCATCTACCAGGGTGGTGCAGTTAGAGGAAATTGACTCTTTTACTGTGCAGACAAGAAGCAAGGGGAAGGCTCCAGTGGACATGGATCAAGAATCATTGATTAATGGATTAAACAGAGACAAAGGTGTGTCCGAAGACCTAGCCACCACAAGTGCAGACACAAGGCAAAAGGAAAATTGCACAGGTACCAGTGATGCCATTGGACATGCATTCAGCAGGGCTCATGAGGAGTTGGATAAGTCAAATGGAGCCCAAGCTCTTAAGGAATCAGAAGCCTCCAGACTGCTCAAGTCCATGAAAAAGGAGGTTAGTATTTTTGATTTAATAAAGATGGATGGGAAGTTCAGGTCAGAACTCTTGCATATAATTGATGAAGCTTCCACTACAAGTTTGGTGGCAAAGACTGCTGTTGTACATGAAGGAAAAATTGTAAGGGAAGCACCCCTTACAGATTATAAAAGTCCTCGGCTGACAGTATCTATCAAGGGTCATGAATTTAAAGGAGTTATTGTGGATGGTGGTTCTGGCATTAACTTGATGCCTGAACATACAATGAAAAGAATTGGACTCCACCCTTCAAGGCCTGCAAATTTCACTGTCACTTTGGCAGATCAGAGCAAAGTAAGGCCCTTGGGAGTAATCCCAAAAGTTCCACTTGAAGTACAAGGTAATTTATTCATCCTGGATTTTGTGGTTTTAAGATTACCCCAGGTTGAAGGAGGATTTCCTCTCTTAATTGGACGACCATGGCTGAGGCACGCAAGTGTCATTCATGATTGGGGCAAGGATACTATGTGGGTACAAAAGAAAGGGCAGGAGCTGACACAGATTCATTTAGAAGAGGGCCCAGATAATCAAGGAAACACTAGCATGATGCAAGCAGTTGGCATTTGCATGGAAACAGAATCGGAGGATCAACCCCAAATAGATTTTGAGGAAGAAGAGGATATTCTAAATTGGCTCCAAGCAGGCAACTCTTCCTCTTGTTTTGGAATTTTTCTTAATAATTGTTGTACAATTGAAGGTTATGATGAAGATAAGGAAAAAGTCCAGGTTGATGGATTGGGAGAGCCCATTACAAACCACAGAAGGGGCAGGAAGACAACCCTCAAATGCATTTTTGAGGAGGATATGACTACTACAGAAAATGAAGTTAATAAAGCTAAAGGCAAGGTAAAAGATTCTAGTGAAGAGTGTTCTTTTCCAATTCAAGAAATACCTGCAGGATGGATGCAGGATAAGGAAGAACAGATTGAAATCCAAAACACCCCTGCTTATGAAGCAATGCAAGAAAAGCTAGAAGACAAAGACAAGGAAGGAGAGGAGAAGGAGGATACTCTGGTAGAGAGAAATCCTGTCCAAGAAATACAATTAGGCAATCAAGACAATGATCGGCCAGTTTTGGTGGCCACTTGGTTGTGGAGCCACCCAGGGCTCCTTGAAAAGGTAAAATCATTCTTGACCAAATATATAGATGTTTTTGCTTGGCATTATAAAGACTTAGAAGGAGTGCCTGCAACTTATGGAGAGCATAGAATCCCTCTGGTTGATGGAGCAAAACCTATAAGAGGGAAGAGTTATAGACTTAACCCAAAATATGCTGAAGCTGTCTATGTGGAAATCCAGAAGATGGAGGATGCAGGAATCATCATTCCTGTAGAACACTCAGAGTGGCTCTCCCCTATGGTTATAGTACCAAAGAAGAATACTAATAAAATCAGAATTTGTGTTGATTTTAGAGCACTCAATAAGGTGACCATTCCAGATGGTTTCCCAATGCCTTTTGCAGAACAGGTCATTGAAGAAGTAGCTGGGCATGCCTTATATAGCTTTATGGATGGATTCAGTGGCTATAATCAAATATCAATACACCCAGAGGATCGAGAAAAGACGCTTTTATCACACCTTGGGGAACATATGTGTATGTGAAAATGCCATTTGGGCTCAGAAATGCCCCAGCCACCTTTAACAGAACGGTCAATCTCATCTTTGGCCCCCTATTGCTGGAATCACTTAGAATCTTCATGGATGACTTCTCTTCGTTTTCAGGATCTCACAAAGAAACTCCTCTAGATTGTTTGGACCACCATCTGAGGCAGCTGCATAATGTTTTCAAAAGATGCAGAGAAACTAAGTTAAAGCTCAATCCAAACAAATGTCATTTTCTTGTGACAGAAGGAACTCTCTTATGACATGTGGTGTCAGCTAAAGGTATGGCCCCGGATCCTGACAAAATCATTTCTATCTTAAAGTTGCCTAAACCTAAATCCCCTAAAGAGATCCAGAGTTTTTTGGGGCATACTGGATACCATAGAAGGTTTATTAAAATGTATGCAGAGATCGCTAGACCTCTGGCTAGACTTACAGGTAAGGAAGTACCTTTTAAATGGGAAGAAGAGGAAGAAAAAGCATATCAAACATTGCGGTCCAGGTTAGTGTCTGCTCCTATTTTGATCACACCTGAATGGTCAAGAATCTTTCATATACATGTAGATGCCAGTGCCTATGCAGTGGGGGCAGTTTTGACACAACCTAGTGAAGAATTTAAGATGGACAGACCAATTCAGTATGCTAGTAGAATTTTGACTAAGGCTGAAAGGAATTACAGCACCACTGAAAGGGAAGCCTTAGCAATGGTTTTTGCGGTCCAAAAATTTCGTCATTACTTGTTGGGAGTAAAATTCGTTATTATAACTGACCACCAACCTCTCAAGTACTTGCTCAACAAACCACAAGCCACTGGTAGAATATGGAGGTGGTTATTGTTATTCCAAGAGTTCGATTTTTCTGTGGTCCACAGACCAGGTAAAGAGAATGTTATGGCGGATCACCTTTCCAGAATCAACATGATGGAGCAAGTTAGTGGAATCAATGATGATTTTCCAGATGCTCATCTGTTTGCTGTCCAGGCCCAAGGTTGGTATTATGATATCAAGAATTTCATTAAAACAGGGATGTATCCAGAAAAGGCTAGTGCTGTGCAAAGGAAGAGATTGCTACTCAAGAGCAGACCATACACCTTCCTTGAAGATAAATTATATAGACAGGGAAAGGATGACAGACTTAGGAAGTGCTTGGAGGAAGAAGAAGTGAGGAAAGTCCTTCACTCTGCACATGAAGGACCAGGTGGTGGGCACCTTCCAGGGCATATTATGAGTCAGAGGATATTAGATGCTGGTCTATGGTGGCCTACACTATTTAAGGATGCAGATGAATGGGGAAAGGCATGTGACGTTTGCGAGAGGTGTGGACCTAAGCCCACAACGCAGAGACATAACCCCTTGATTGTTTCCACTTCCTGGCAACCATTTGAAAAGTGGGGGCTGGATTTTGTAGGGCCCATCTATCCTGCGACAATTCCAAAAAGAGAGAAATATCTCTTGATAGCTACCGATTATGCGACCAAGTGGGCTGAAGCTATTGCTTCCCCCGACTGCACTGCCCAAACTGTTGCCGATTTCATTTATAGTAACATCATTTGCAGGTTTGGATGCCCATTTGAAATTTGTACAGATCAAGGTACACATTTTGTCAATAAGGTCCTGCAGGAAATTTTTAACAGGTATAGAATTCTACATAGGACTTCTTGTGCTTACTATCCAAGAGCCAATGGACAGGCTGAATCGACAAATAAAGTTTTGATCTCAATGTTAAGGAAGGAATGTATGTTACAACCCACTTCCTGGGGCATTGCTTATCAAGGTACCCTATGGGCATACAGGTTAGCTTACAAAGAGGCCACAGGATATTCTCCATTTCAACTGGTTTATGGAATATTGCCCATTGAGCCCTTTGAATTTTTACATGGCTCACCTAAGATAGCATACATGCAGGGCAAAAAAGACTGTGATGTCTCTCAGAGAATAGGGGCACTACATAAAGTGGAGGAGATTCGTCTCCTAGCAACAAAACAATTGATCGAGACTCAGATGAAGAGGAAAGAGGCACATGATCGACACCTGTGGAACAACAACATTGAAGCAGGCATGTTGGTTCTTCTCCATAGACCTAACCTTCATACACAACTGAGAGGAAAATGGCTTCCAAATTGGGAAGGACCTTATAGAGTCAAAACAATGCTAAACTTGGGTGCTGTGGAGTTAGAGACACTGAAAGGAGAGGCCTTGCCACTGGTCAACATTTCAAGGCTGAAGGCCTATCATCAACACACTTAAAGACGTATGGATCACCTGGAACTGCCAAATATGTCCAGGTTGTACATAACTTTCTCATCATATTTTGCTCAGTTTTAGTAGTTTTCCTTATCAATTTCATCTTTGTTATTGGTGTTTTTAGAAAACCTAGAAGATATTTCAAAACCACTGCCAAGCAAGCTCTTTTTTTGGAAATTTTCGAGTAATTTTAGCATTTTTCTAGCAATTTTTATCCCTTTTCGATGTCTTTTTATTGCCCAATTTGAGGAATAAATGGAGGGTCTCTGTGGTTTGATGAAGGATTTTAGGCTCAACATGTAGAAAATTTCATCAAAATTTTTTCAGAATTTTTTTAGAATTTTTTGGCCAATTTTTGGCATTTTTTTCAGATTTTTCCTTGATTTTTTTCTAAATTGGGCTATTTATAAAATAAATAAATAAATATATATAAAAAAAAAAGAGCCCCCTAGGGAATTTGCGGGTCCCCCAAAAAAAAAAAAAAAAAAAAAAAAAAATCCCCCAACCCCCCCCCCCCTCCCCCCTGTCCCCCCCCCTCCCCCCCTTACCCCCCCCCCCTCCCCCCCCCCCTCCCCCCCCCCCCCCTCCCACCCTCCCCCCCCCCCCTTCCCCCCCCCCCCCCCTCTCCCCCCTCCCCCCCCCCCCTCCCCCCCCCCCCCCCCTTCCCCCCCCCCCCCCCTCCCCCACCCCCCCCCCCCTCCCCCCCTTCCCCCCCCCCCCCCCATTCTGACAGCCCCCCCCCCCATTCTGACAACCCCCCCCCCCCCTCCCTCCCCCCTCCCCCCCCCCCCCTCCCCCCCCCCCCCCCCGCCCCCGTTCTGACAGCCCCCCCCCCCATTCTGACAACCCCCCCCCCCCCGACCCCCCCCCTATTTTCTTTTTATTATTATTTTTTTTATTTATTTATTTATTTTATTTTATTTTTTTATTAATTTTTATCTTTTATTTATTTTATTTTATTTTATTTTCTTCTTTATTTTATTTTCTGTCTGAGCGTTGAAAACAAAAAAAAAAAAGAGCGATCATTTTTATTTTTATTTTATTTTACTTTATTTTTTTATTTTTTCATGGCTCAAAGCTATTGGCTCTGGATTGTGCCTCGGTTGGCCGTTTTTTACAAAAATGGAGTCATTTTCATGTTTTTTGGCACCTATGAACTCAGTTTTGGAATTTCTTTTTACAAATTCCCACTTTTTGTATGACTTTTGGTCTGCAACCACATGTTTTGAACACCTTTATCACATGTTTTTATTTCACAACATTGTCCAAATGATCTATTCTCACCTTGTCTTACCTTATGTTTAATAATCTCCCATATGTACCCTCTGTAGCCCTCCGGTTTGTTCACATTAGCCTCCTCCCGACCCCTGATTCCTACTCCCCATCCCTCCCTTTACCAATATGCCCAGCCACATCCTTTCCCCTCCCTACCCCATCCATATTCGCACCCTCAGCCCTCCCTTCCCCTTCCTTTCTCCCCTTCCATTGCCCCCCCTTTTTGCTTTTCCATTCCAAAATCCCACTTTTGGTTCTTCTCTGGGGCTTGTTCTCTCCTGTTTTGGTGGAATTGGTTGCTGCTCAGATGTCCTATTCAAGTTTTTTCGGCTATATCTTCATCGTGATCAAAGTTTAGCTATCGCTCTCCGGGACGGAGAGCACATTAGGTGGTGGGCAACTGTTGAGCCCATAAAAGTCATCTTGGTCAAAGTCAACTGCAGTCAAAGTCAACAGGTCAAAGTCAACAGGTCAAAGTCAACAAGGTCAAGGTCAAAGTCAACAGGTGCAAAGTCAAAGTGCGTAAGTGCAGGTGTCAAAGTGCACAGGTAGTGCACAATGAATTGTCCACAAAGGGTAAATTGGAGAAAATAGGTTGCAGGTTGCAGAGGTACTTTCTCTAATTTCCCTAAGGTTCAAAGTGTGTTTTAAAGTGTTTTGGAAGGTTCAGGTGAACCCCCCTTATGTGCAAAAGTGAAGAATTAAAAGGAAATGTGAAGGCATGTGAAGCGGCAAAGTGTACGCACAGGTGAAAGTATGGCCCCCCATTAAAATTTTTGGTTTTAGACTAAAGTCACTACAGGACAAAACAGTGAGTAGTTGGCTGCCACTTGTGAGAGCCATCTTGGGACATCAAAGTGAGCACCAAGATTCACTTGCAGTTAGGAGCGTACGTGATCGACACACTAAAATCAAGGCAAGGGCCATTCTTGGACCAAGGTTAGAGTAAGCAAGAGAGCATAGGCTAAGTGGAGCAAGAGAGAGAAGTGCAAGGGTCACCAGGGTACGTCGCACAGAAGTGAAAGTGCAAGGTGCATAGAGGGTGACCAAGGATTTTGGTGCAGAGAAGTGCTAAGCTATAGTTCCCCCAAGTATCTCAAGGTCCTTTGGCAGTGTACGCTTGCCGACAGCAGGTATTCACTCCTCCCCCTTTGTGGAAGCTTGGTGCAAGGTGTGCACAAGGAGAAGCTTGAAGCAGGTGGAGGTTTGTTGCAGAGGAGGTCGGCAGCAAGAGGACATTGGGATATTGGATATTTTGTAATTGGGCACTCTGCGGGATTGTGCACAAAGGTATTGGTGTATCTTGTATTTCAAACATTGTACTTTTCTTACTGTAATCAAACGGCAGAGACTTCCAAGGTGTATTTTCTCTTTTGGTCCTTCCATTTTCTCCTACAAACCCTCAAACTCCTTCTTGTCAAAGAATCCCCCAACACAATACATCCAAAAAAACCTTGAATGATCATCTATAAATTTGACAAAATATCTATTACCTCCAACGGATGGCTCCCTTGTAGGCCCCCACACATCTATGTGTATGAGATTCAACACTTCATTGCTCACATGTGCTCCCTTCTTGAATGGCAATCTGCTTTGTTTTCCTAATAGACAAGCATGGCACAAATGTTGCATATTCTGAGATGTAAGCTCAGGTAGACCACTCACCAAGCCCTTCCTTTGCATGTCCTTCATCCTTTGTAAGTTTATGTGCCCAATTCTTTTATGCCATAAGTCGATTTCTGCAATCTGTTTATTTCCAATTGACAAGTAGACAGTGTGAGGGGTTGATGGCTTTACCTCCATGGTGAAGAGTCTTCCTTGCTTCTTTCCTTTTGCTATGAGCTTGTATTCCTGCATGGGGTCTTCAACAAAACATCCTTGCTCATTGAACCTCACCTCATAACCTCTTTCAACCATTTGACCTACCGAAACCAAGTTCTTTGTGATGGTTGGCACATGCAACACATCCTTCAACACCTTGGAGCTTTGAGATCCACTCAATGCAACATCTTCCACATGTGTAATCTTGTGCTCAGTGTCATCCCCTATCTCTACATGTCCTTGAGTGATGGGTGAATGTAAATTAAAGAAAACATCTTTATTGCAACTCATCTGGTTGCTACAACCACTATCAATGTACCATGTAAAATCTGAATTGACTCTTTCACTTGAACCATACATCATAAGAAAGTTCTCATTTTCTGAATTTGTTGAAGTACTAGCATAATTACCTTGGTTCCTTTTGTATCCTTGATTGCCTCCTCCTTTGGACCAACAATCTCTTGCATAATGGTTCAATTTTCCACAATTGTAGCATTCTCCGTTGGATGCTTCTCTTCCATGTGATCTTCCTCCGCTTCCTCTACTCCTTCCTCTTCCTCTTGATCCATAGCTTTGGTTGGAGCCTTCTTGGTTGCTTGAGCTTGAGCTTGACCTTCCTCTCCCTCTGCCTTGGGAGTTTTGTCCACCTCTGTTGCCTTTGCCTCTACCTGCATAGAAAACTTGGGCTTGGCTGCCCTTTGATTGTGAACCTCCTTGATTCATCTCCTCGGTCACCATCAATGTGACTAATTGATCAAATTTTTGTAGGGAATCTTTCACATAAACTGATGTGGTGAATGCTTTCCACCTTTCATCCTCTCTCAAGCCATTGAGAGTGTGCGCAACAAGATCATCGTCTTCGATTGGGCTCCAAATTGAGCCTAAAGCATCTGCAAGCTACGTAACCTTCAAAATGTACTCATTTATGTTAGTACTTGGTGATTTCCTAAGATTATTCAGCTTATTCTTGAGCTGAATCTTCCTTGCCTTGGTTGATGAAGAGTACAATCTCTCCAAGGTCTCCCAAACCTTCTTGGATGTGTCCAAGTCTTGTATATGCCCTATCATGCTATTGCTTATGTGTTGGGATAGAATGAATATGACTCTCCTATCCCTTTCTATCCAATCATTAAGTGCCTTGACCTGACTTTGAAGTGGTGGATCATTTACATGAGGCGTTGGCTCCGTGCTGCTCACTAATCCCCAAAATCCTTTGCCCATAAAGTAGTTTCTAACTCTAAATTTCCATGGTTGATAATCGCCTTTCTCTAACTTCTCTATTTGTGCATTATACTCAGCCATACTGAGCTCTAAGATGCTCCCCTAGCTTCTCCTCAAGTGTTTGTATGCTTTAGAAGGTGTGGATATTACCTTTTGATAGCTTCTCCCTTGCTAACCTTCGACTAGTTGAGATCTCGATCGACGTAGCCCCCTTTTGATGTCGTCTTGCTTTGATGAGTCCTCCTTGTGCTTCCACGAGTTGTCTTGCGATGCCACTGATGTCTCCAAGCCTCCAAAATTTCTCTGATACCACTGATGGGGGATGATTCTAACACCCCAATGCAAAAATGGAAGATGGCTGCCCTCCACTAGGTCCATAAGCAGTGATATATGCTCACTGTTCTGAACTTTTCTCTGCACGAGTATAGAGACTTAAAATGAAAATTTGCAGAATTGTGGTAGACTATAAGAGCTACCCAACAAGCTTTAAATCATCCCAAATGGATTCTCCAGCTGGGAGAATCACCCTCTGCAAAATAGGCTACCTGTTTGCAACACTCTCTCCCTATGTGTAGAGATATACCTTCACAAAGTTGGCAATTTCTCACAACTCACTCAGCCAAATAACTTGCAACTTTGGAAAACTTTAGGGGAAAAGCCTAACTACACCTATAGATAGAGAGGAGAAAAATCATGAGAAAATGAGGTAAGCAAGCAAGGGGGCTGCTTGTTGGAGTTTATGACTTCACTAAACTAAGTGGTAAACTCCTGGAATGCATACAACTCAAGAAACAAAGGCGGGATGATGCTTATATAGAGTTTTACTTTTCCTACAATCTAGCTAACCACCCACCAATCAAGGTAGGTGCACTTTTTGGTGGCTGATTTGATGAGATTTTAATTTGATTGAGTTTGGTGGAGCTTCTAACTTTATTCCGCGACTTTGGGTCCTCCCTTTTTTATTGGTCCACTTGCAAAACTCGTGGTTGAGCCTTTTTGGATGATTGAGACTTGATTTTCAACATGAATGCATGTGGACAGATTTGAATAAGTGCAACATTAACATTGACTAGAGCACCAAAACGGGTGTTTGATGATGAACTTATCACATAATCACTCAGATAAACTAGTGATATTCTAGTCTATTAGTAGGCTAAAATAATGATACTTCTCAATCTATTTTAACCTTATGGATATGATACCATGTAAGAAAGTGGTTATGCAAGAGAACATAGGAGCACTAGCAAAGAAGATAACAGATATAGTAGAATTTCAAAAGTTTCTACTATCAGCAAGTACAAAGATGATGGCTTTGTCACCCGTGCGCTCTCAAGGTTGAGCTTAAATGGCGATCTAGACAACTCTAAATATAGAGCTACAAGGTAGAGGTATGCTGGCTCAATTCAATATCTAGGGTAGTGCACAAGTTATGTATATATAGGTTAATGGCAAGATGTGCTCTTAGTCCAATCGCTCTACATGGGCAGTAGAACATGAGTGGCCATTGCCCACGTAATCCTCATACACGACTTCAAGTAGTTCAATCGAGCTAATAAATATGAATGATTTCTAACTTCCATAGGAATTAGTCCATGGAATATTTCCTTTACCATCACGTTAGGGGTGCTTCTCCCTATACCCCCACCAAGGGGACTATTGGCCCCTTGGGACCCCCAAGCTAGGTGGCTTCTCATTGCCCTAGACCCCACAATTGGGGACCCCTTGTAACCCCCTTTCCCTACAATAATTTACATGGTCCAATTTGATCTTCATCCAACATGAAAGTTGGGATTCCCTAGAATTGTGTAATGCATGCTTGGCTTCTCCTAGTAATGGGGGCCTCACAAAATGTGCACAAGTACATGCAATCATGAGGCATAGACATTGTTCATATACTAGCATTTGTGTCCACCCCAAACCTAAGGGATGGGCCACAAGGTAGTCATATGTATATATATATATATATATATGTGTGTGTGTGTATGTGTGTGTATATGTATGTATATATATATATATATATATATATATATATATATATATATATATATATATATATATATATATATATATATATATATATATATATATATATATACCATGTGGACCACCCCTAACCATGCAAAAAATTGAAATTATGTGAACATCAATGAGTTCTAGTTTTAGACAAAAACGTTCATTAATAAAATTTTATGATTTAGATAAGTGGTATTAAAGGAATAGTACCAATATAAAAGGATTCAAGAATGACCATAAATATAACAAAGTGTTTTTAAAATCTATTTTTATAAAGAGTGTCATATAAATGGACGAACAAAAATATCAAGAAAAATAAGACTTGTTAGTCAATCACAATGGAGTAAAAAATTAACAGAATTTTGTCTATTTTTAAATACTTCAATTCTACAGAAGGAATTATTTGTGAGCATAGAATACTAGCATAAATGTTCCATTGAAATCTTTGAGCACAATAACAGAAGATACATAGTACCTTGAGCCTGATAATGATGGCTCTTAACTTGGTCACCACACATCTAGGTGTACTAAGTCGAAGAGATTTTTGTGGATGTACCTTTGTTGTGGTAAGGTAATGTTTTTGACTTCCCAATCTGACAAGCATCACATCTGTTGATCATATGTTGCTTTGAGATATTTGGCAACCCTATAACACTTTTGATGGAGAGTGTTAATCTCCAAAAGAACAAGCTACTCTTGAAGTTAGAGCACCTCTATATCAAGAGTAACTCGAAACCTTCACCAATTTGAAGGATCAATGATCAATTATCAAAATCTTGAACAAACTGTGAAGAAGGTGACTACACAAAAAGTCTGCTGCACATAACTCACTCATTGACTTATCAAATGTGTAAAGTTTTTTATAAAACTTTGCACAAGGTGTCACCTATAGTTTCCACACGTGCTCCAAGTTAAACCATTTCAAAAGACTCAGTAGACATTGAGAAATGATCTCAACAAGTCACCTATGTTTAAAACTGTTCTTTTGAGAAGTCGATTCAGACACCTGTAACTTCTAAAACTTGGTTCTCTCAAACTAGAACCTGTTTATGCAAATTCTTTTAGCCATAGATGGCTTACCTTCTAACTTAGATTTTGACTCCTCATTTGTGCAAAACTTTACACTGTACACTGAAAATTGATCACTTCTTCGACCATCGAGATTGCGCCTGTTTCAGAAGACTCTCAACTATTCTTCACATATGAATGTTCCTACTCATAATTCTCACAGCCTGTTTACAACTAGGCTCTCAAACTTTAACCATAGACTCATTAACTATGGAATTAGACATCTACAAAAGGATTCTTGAAATGATCGAGCACAGAGGGAGAATACTCAGAAACATTGGGTGCAACAATTCTTCATTTTTGAAAAATTTTACATATGGATGAGAGAGCTATCCTACACACTTCACAAGTGTCTAAAAACTTCTAATTCTCCTAAAATCTTGTTCTTACACATTCTCTCATATTTGCCCCAACATTTTTCCTTGTATATATAGTCAAATATTTACAAGCTCATAATTAATCAAAAGTATAAGTGAGCTAACTCTAAATTAATGTACATATGTGTACACATCTTCATCTTCTAAACACATGCTTCATATCTTGATCTTTTCTTCAGTCCTTGACTTCAAATCTTCATCAAAACTTCAATTGTTGATTGCCCTGCACCAACAGCTCCCCCTCAATCATCAATTGAGGTTTTCTATATCTTCTTTATACCTGCCATGTCTTTGAATCTTTGTAGCTTTGGCCCATCCAAGCTTTTGGTTAGCATATCAGCTATCTGATCTTTTGTTGAAGTATGTATAACTTCAATTTCCTTATCCATCACCTTCTCTCTTAGGAAATGATATTGAATCTCAATATGTTTAGTCCTGGCATGAAAAACAGGGTTAGCAGCTAGATACAATGAACTCATGTTATCTCCATGAATAGTGGGTGTACTCTGAATGATGTCAAAACTCTTCATGAGAGTCTTTAGCCATATGACTTCCTTTGCAGCTTCAACCATACCTTTATACTCAGCCTCTGTGGATGATAAAGCAATTGTGTGTTGCTTCTTTGAACACCATGAAATTAACTTATCTCCCACATAACACAAGTATCCATAAGTTGATCTCCTATCATCAGGATTACCTGCCCAATCTGTATCACTATAAATCTTGATGTTTGTATCTGATGTAAAACCATAATACAAACCCTCTTTGAGTGTACCCTTAATGTACCTCAACACTCTTTGTCCTGCAACCCAATGTTCTTTCCTAGGACAATGCATGAATTGAGATAACACTCCAACTGCATATGACAAGTCAGGCCTACTTAATGTAGCATAGATCAGACTACCAACCAAACTTTGATATAGCTTCATGTCCTTGAACTCTTCTCCTCCATATCTCCTCAATTTATGATTCACCTCCATTGGAGTAGGTGCTACCCTGCAATCATCCATTTTAAACTTGATCAACAAGTTTTTCAAATACCTTTCTTGAGTTACATACACTCCATGTTGAGTGTATGATATCTCCATTCCCAAGAAATATAACAAGTCTCCCAAGTCACTAATCTTGAACTCTTTCTCCATTTGCTTCTTTAGGCTTTGAATGCCTTTCTCATCTGTACCTGTAAGAATTATATCATCAACATATATGCACATATAAATGAACCCATCATCACTTGCTTTAACAAGCAAGCTACTATCTGCTTTAGATACTTGGAAACCAAGTTCTTTCAAGAACTTCACAAGTCTATTAATCCATGCCCTTGGGGCCTGCTTCTAATGATACAAAGCTCTCTTAAGCTTACATACATGATCTGGATACCTTTCATTTCTGAATCCTTGTGGTTGCTCCATGAAAACATCATTTGAAATGTAACCATTTAGAAAAGCATTCTGCTGGAAGTGAGGTAGGCCCTTGGCTCATGTCACAGGTCCATGGTTCCATAGTTCTAGTATATACAACATAGAATATAGCAATCTTCAATATTGACAAAACATGAACATACCACAACTTAATCATATAGATGATGAGACAAAGATAGAGAAAGAATAGACGGCATGTGTAAGGTGTTACGTAAGCCATCGCTTACTCATAGTATCATATATACCAATGTTCAATGTACAATGTGGGAGCAAAACTCTCAACCACTCTATGTGATGAGAAATAGATGAATGAGTGAATGTACAATGTAACAAACATATTCAGATGTATGGGCAGTAATCTGAATATACATGAGATGTGTGACCTTATAGGTTATAGAAGAGTGAATATGAGTGACTGAAAGAGGAAGGATCAGTGTGAAACTAATAATCAACAAACTCTCATCTAACCTTAGGCTATGGAAGACCCTAAGTCAGATACATGTGTGAAAAGATCACATACTTATAAAGTAGCAAAGAATGCTAACAAGTTTGTTGCCAGAAATCCTCAAACTCATGTGAACACACCTTCTCAAACACCTCATCCAAATATGCATAAAGCATATACGTACTGATTCTCTTGTACCTATGCCAAATAGTACTCCTCCTGATAGGGATGCTACTGCCTCCATAAACTTCAAGTAGTACCTGTGTGCATAAGAGAATATGTACCTGAATACTTAACATAAGATGTAAATCTTATGTTAAACACCATCCAATGTTTTTGAAGTAGCCCGACATCTTCTTGTAGAAGACAGTCTTCAACCTGACATCTTGTAGAAGACAAATCTCAAATACACCATGTAGATGGCCGATCCTCACCATCAAGCTGCTAATGACCAAGTCTTCTTGCCATGAACAAGAGATAACCTCCTCTCCATGAGGTAGAGTGTGAGCACACCAATGAAAAATATAGGGGCAAATTTTCGCCCAAAGGTGAATTTAAATCAAAATAGAGAAAAAAAAACTATTTCTTGATGTTTTTCAAAGATAAAAAATAGCCCCAAATAATAATTTTTAAGCAAAAGAATATATAAATATTTTGTCGTCATTGCTATTTACTCTCGTTTTCAAAAGACCTAAAAATCGCCTCTTTAGCGAACTCTGTGTGATCACTTCTTCTCTACTTTCGCCATATCTAAGCTGTCAGATTCATCGAGACTACTTCGTTATCATTGATAATATGCTCTTGGGCTTGACTTGATGGAAATCAAATGTTGTATTTCAAAGCTCTACTTCGATTAGGCTTGCGTTATTCAACAAATACTTCAAATGCTTGACAGGTATTGATTTACAAGTAGTTTTTGCTTCAGCTAACACACACACACACAGACATAGAGCTAGCGTGATGCATGAACAAAGCTCCAAGATGAATTAATTCATGCAAAGTCACTTCAACCACTGAAACATGCTTAGTGTATTACTCATTCAAACTCAAAAGGATTTGGAGAATGGGAAAATCTCGTAACATCTTTGCAAGGGGTTTCTTTCTTTCATTCAAAATCAAACAGATTTAGAGATTTAGAGAATGAGAAAATCTTGTAACATCTTTGCAATGAGTTTCTTTCTTTCAATGATCAATGATTCAATTCTCATTAGTTCCTCATTTGATATTCTATCGTTTATCTTCTACGATAAGAGTGGTTTGACTCTCATTCCAAAATCACTTACTTTTGATTGAGAGAGAGAGAGGAGGAAACCAATCTTATGACTGTATTCAGAATGCTGCAAAGACAGGATGTTTTTTGGTAATAAATATATTTACCAAATCTTTCCGTGTATCTGGTTTCAAGTCGAAAATTTGACACATCAGTGCCATTTGCAAGATGCAAAGCTTAAACATTATGCGAAAGACCTAAATGAAGCCCTATGTATAGTAGAAAAGGAACCAGCAAAATGTAAAGTTGCAAAAGATGTAATTAAGTCTTTGGCTGCACAGGTAATGTTTGCAAGCCAACCAAGTGGATCACTTCCATGATACTGGTTTGTTTGAAGATATAGTTGGTTTTTGCTTTATTTTACTCATACTTCTCTTCTCTTCTCTCTCTCTCCCTCCAATTTTTACTGTCTTTTTCCTCAAATATTTCTGTTAGCTTGTTTGTGCATGAGTTGATATTTTTCAAATATATGATATATGTTGATCGTACTTTATTTCGCTTGAAATGTTAATAGGCATAATATGTGGTGGTAAGTTGTTGTGGAGAAAGGAATTATTAGGGATGCCTTCAGTAGATGTTTTGTTTGAAAGTTAATACTTGGGACTAGTTCTGTTAGTTCTTGAAAATTCATCTATGCAAAAAATGTAGTATCGTAATACTCCGATTTCAATAATTTGCTAGGGACTAAAGGAAATGCTCTGTAGGTAGAGTTGTTGTGCCACTAGCTTTGGCGTTCTTGCTCAGTAACCATGGACATCTTTCTAAGATATTTAAGCTGACTCAAAGACGAAGCAAAAAAGAGTTAAGCCTGTCATATGATTGAACTGAATTTCGTGTGTTTCTATGCCATCGATTTCTATGTCTCTGTGTTTGTGTGCATGTTTAGATGTGGTTGTAAGTGTGTGTGTGTGTGTGTCTTGGGGGCTGGAAGTGGGCAATTAGATTATCTTCATGCAATGTGGCATTGTTGAGCACATAATTTGTATAATTTATTCATTTAGTTCTTCTACATGATGCATGGGGTACTTGTTAAAGTGATAAATATCCATGCCTATAATGCCATGGATATATTCTTGGATGCACTATTTGTAGATCTTCATTCAGACACACACGTGATCTGAGCATTAGCTAGCTTGTTCATAGTTTGGTGGGAGTTTGTGATGGTTGTGTAACTAGAATTCAGTCATGTGGCTTCAAGAGCTTTCAAGGTCTAACCAATGAAAATGAAATTAAAAGAAAAAGGTTCAGCTATGGAAAGAAAAAGGTTCAGTTTGGTTTTAGCAGTTTGACATCAATATTCTTCTGTTTACCCTTTATGTTTTTGAGCTGATCCTCTCAACATCTCTAATTATGCAAGCCAGCAAATCATGCGTTAATGTAGTTCAACTCACTCTAAAAATCTGACAGGGTTTCCTGTAACTATTAATGCATCCCATCAGTTATCCTTATATCATTTAAATGATCTAAGAAAGGCTCTACCTACCTATCTTTAGTTTTTCTCAATGAACATTAGATTTCTAAAAATTTGTTATGATTGCAAGTGTTGATAATGGTCCTTTTCATAGACTCATGAAAGGACTCTATGATGACATGGTACGTGCAAGTGTTTGATTATGATCAATGGACTATATCATGCTCGTGGTGTGTGCAACATGGGGTGCGTGTGTGAGCATGCATTTTTTCTTTGTTGTACACCCACTATTAATGCATAGTGATGATGTTAGTGGGGTTGCCATAGTCTTGATTTGATACTATGGAGCTGATGATTATATAGTCTTGTGGTTGACTACCATGAGCTTATAGTTGCACTTTTGTTTGAGGGTGAATTTGGGGTTTGCCTGGATTCATCTTCGTATGTATAGGAAAATGAAGAATAAGTTATGAAACATTTTTCTTATATGAATTGGAAGAGTGCTCCTTCATTTACATGCGTATTTGGATTGGCATCTCTGTATTTGTTTTCATTGGAAAGCTTCGATCATCCTTAGATCCACATACATGAGCATAAGCTTCCTTTCCTCTCTATGGTTGCTCTCACTGTCCAACCTTCCTCTTTCTTTATATGGCTGATTTTCATTTTATCATGGTTGCTTTCCATCAGTTAGATTCTCCTTCTTTCAGGTTTAACATAACAGCCCCTGCTTGTTATGATTTTGAGATTCCATTGAGTCCATAGTATATGATTATTGCAATTTTAGAAGCCTCATAATGTTCACAAGGATAGATTTGTAAATGTGATAGCTTTGACACTATGAAGGGTTGTGTAAACATATGAGTAGATTTGTTACTTCAGATTTGGATTCAAAATCACAATTGAAGTTTTCTTTGGTAGCGAGCTGATTGGCATCAAAATCTTCGAGAGATCCTCTCCTGTTGGATGTGATGGCTGGGTACAATCAGAAGATCAAGCTGGTGTTGCTAGACCTGCTTCACACCTGCCCTCTTTTCCCTTCAGATATGGTTAGGAGACTCCTTGAGCTTCCAAATGACACCAAGAAACTATATATGTGCTTTACAAAATGATTGAGTAATGACCAAATCAAAACAGATGATTTTGAACCTTCACAACTCCAAAAAACTTTCTATTCCTGTATTGATACCTGCTCAGTCCTAAGCTCAGTGTGACCAGCACACTTGCAATTGGCTTAATTCCTTCTGGGAGTATTAAATTAACTTAACAAGCTATCATTAGCAAGTTAAATCACTCCAAATGACTAACTATGCACTGAGCATGATCTTTAGCAAAATCAGAGACACCCCCGACTTTTTAGGAACAACACAGAAATATACCAGTGATCACTTCGACAGCGCTTTCTCCCAATTGGCTGAATAGAATGACTTGAAATTTTGTAGTGTTGTAGAATGCTTTGAGCTGGTTCCAATGAGCCCTGGATCATTAAATTTGGTTCAGTAGATCTTGAGATATGCCCTGTTGAAGTTGACAGACTTGGAGGTAGTCACTCAGAGAAAAACACAGAGATAATGACTATGCGTATATGTATTGAATCTATCAAATGTACATTCCCATTGGCATGTAAAGTAATGCCCAATGGTACTCAGAGGTGTAGGCTCAATAGTAGCTCTCACACACTCACTAATTTGCTTGGATTAGCCTCGGGAAGAGTGTAACTAGACCCGCGACTTTTACATTGACTTTTATAGGAGTTTTTGAATGAATTTGAATTTGAATTCAAATTAAAGCTCCCTTGATTCTCTCCACTAGACTTAGGGAGATATTCTCTCAACTAGATCATCTACTTTTTCCACGACTCTAGTCTAGTAGGTGTGATTACATAATTGATTAAGTCATATTGACTTTTACATTGGGTAAAAAGTAACAATCAATTAAGCATCTGTTTCTAAGGTTCAAATGTATCCTTCATGGGTTCAAACTTTATCTTTTCAAGGGTACAATAGTCCAAGCTTTATGTTGGGTCTTCAAGGTACAAATCAAAGCCAAGTGTTAAGGCTTGTTTGCACCAACAGCTCCCCCTCAAGCCAAACACTTGCTTGAGTCTTCATCTTTAGTCTTCAATGATATCTTGCAATCCAATCATGGATTTAAACCTGCATAGCTTGCTCCCATCCAAGGCTTTTGTAAGCAAATCTGCACATTGAATATTAGTGGACACATATGATAATTGGATTTCCTTGCTAAGTAATTTCTCCCTCACATAGTGGTAATGAACCTCTATGTGCTTTGTCCTAGCATGATACACAGGATTAGCAGCTAGATGAAGTGAACTTGTATTATCACCAAATATGATAGGAGACCTTGTGTATAGGCCCAATTCTGAATAGAGTAGCTTCAACCATATTGCTTCTTGAGTAGCATTGGCTAGCCCTCTGTACTCTGCCTCAGTAGATGATAGGGCTACTGTGGGTTGTTTCTTGGATGACCAAGAAATTGGTTTATCACCTGCAAAGCATATGTAACCAGATGTACTCCTCCTGTCATCCTTACAACCTGCCCAATCTGCATCTGAGTATACCTTGATGTCAATGTCTGATGAATATGGATAATACAAACCATGATTTTGTGTTCCCTTTAGGTACTTTACTATCTTCTTGGCTGCCTCCAAATGTGGTACTCTTGGCTTATGCATAAATTGACTAAGTACACTAACACCATATGATATATCAATCCTAGTTAAGGTAGCATAATTAAGACTACCTACCAAACTTTGGTAACCTGTAATATCCTTGAGTTCTTCTCCTTCATGTGCACTGAGTTTGTGATTGACCTCCATAGGAATGTTTGAGACTTTAGCTTCCTGCAAATTAAACTTCTTGACCATGTCATGAATGTACTTCTTCTGAGTAATGAATATACCTGAGTTTGTGTAGACCAATTCAAGCCCTAGGAAGTACTTCAATAATCCAAGATCATTGATCTTGAATTCCTTCATCATTTGACTTTTGATGTGTCTAATTCCTTGAACATCATTTCCTGTAATAATGATGTCATCAACATAGACACACAAGTATATTACCTCTGAATTGTTCTTCTTTATAAACAATGAAGTATCTGCTTTACTCATCACAAATCCTTGATCCAAGAGATAGGTTGTCAACCTGTAATTCCATGCTCTAGGTGCCTGCTTCAATCCATACAGAGCCTTCTTCAATTTGCAAACATGATTTACCTTATTGGGATCCTCATAGCCAGGTGATTGTGACATGTAGACCTCTTCAGATATCCATCCATTCAAGAATGCATTCTTTACATCCAATTGGTACATGTTCCAATTCTTGGATGCAGCTACACTCACCATAATTCTGATAGTTGGCATCTTTGCCACAGGAGAAAATGTCTCCTCATAATCAATGCCTTGGGTTTGTGCAAAACCCTTGGCTACCAACCTAGCTTTGTACCTGCTTATTGTACCATCTGAGTTCCTTTTGAGTTTGTAGATCCATCTGGATCCTATCACCTTCATGGAGTCCTTCTTGGGTACCAAGTCCCAAGTATCACTCTCCTTGAGAGCCTCCATTTCTTCATCCATTGCTTCCTTCCATTCTGGTTTAGTAATAGCTTCCTCAAATGTACCTGGTTCTTCACTTAAGATATCCTTTGCAAGATATACAGAGTGCTTGGTTACAAGTGAAGTATCATACCCATACCTAATAGGTTTCTTCTTTTCCCTTGAAGATCTCCTCATAGCCTGAGTTGAGGATTCTGGATTGTCTTCAAGTTGCTTCATCTTCATCTTCCCTTTGGATTTCCAAGCTTTGAATTCTTCAATGTTGATGGTGTCTTCATCATCTGAGCTTGTGTCTTCATTCTGAGTTGGTTCTTGCCTGACAAGCTTTGGAAAGTCTTCTTCCATATCATAAGGTAGGCTAACTTTCTTGCACTCATTATCATACCATGAATCATTTTCATCAAAGATTACATCTCTGCTTACCTTGAAGCCTTTGTTTGAGGGGTTATAGAACCTGTATCCTTTCTGATTCAAATCATAACCAATAAAGATACACTTTTCAGCCTTAGGGTCTAGCTTTCCCCTTACCTGTGAGGGAATATGCACATATGCAACACACCCAAAGATCTTGCAATGATCCAGAGATGGTCTCTTACCATGCCAAGCCTCATAGGGTGTCATTCCATCAAGTGTCTTTGATGGCAACCTGTTGATTAAGTATGTGGCAGTAGATACACTCTCTGCCCAAAGATAATTTGGTAGTTTCTTCTCATTAAGCATAGACCTAGCTGTCTCCACAATGAGTCTATTCCTTCTTTCAGCTACCCCATTTTGTTCAGGTGAGTACCTTGTGGTAATCTCCCTCTTGATGCCTCTTTCCTGCAAGAATTCTTCAAAATCATTGGAGAAGTATTCTCCACCACCATCAGACCTTAATCTCTTCAAATGTCTACCTGTTTGATTCTCTACTAATGCAAGATACTTTTTGAAACAATTAAATACTTCATCTTTATGTTTCATGAAGTACAAGACAGTCCATCTGCTATAATCATCTATAAAAGATACATAGTACCTTGACCCAGATATGGATGGCTCCTTGCTTGGTCCCCACACATCTGTATGCACCAATTCCAAGTAGTCTTCATGCATAAAACCCTTTTTGGTATATGGCAATCTGTGTGACTTACCAAACTGACAAGCCCCACATTTGTATATCATGTGTTGCTTGGATACATTAGGTATCCCAAGCACACATTGATCTCTACTCATTTGCTTTATTGTCCTTTCTCCAATGTGACCCAATCTCTTGTGCCACATCTCCAATTCTGATAGGGTTTGGTCCTTATAGTTGTACAAGGCAATGTTCTTAGTATCTTCAAGTTCAAAGGTAAATAGTCTACCTGATTTCTCTCCCTTGGCTATCCTTCTGAATCCATGTCTTGGATCCTCCACATAAGCACCATGTTGAGTGAACCTGACCTATAGACCTTTTTCAACAATCTGACCTACACTCATCAGATTCTTGGTGATTGTTGGAACATACAATACTCTGCTTAGCAAATTCTGATTACCATCACTTGTTTTGACATTACCTACTTTAACCACTGAGTGTTTAGTGTCATCACCTGTCTGCACTTGGTGCTTGCCTTTAGGTTCTTCCAAATCAGAGAGTAAGGCAACATTCCCAGCTACATGATTAGAACAACCTGAGTCAATATAGAATAAATGATCATCATTGATACCTGATTTAGATGTCATGTTCATAATCAACAAGGAATCATCTTGATCCTCTGCATAATTGTTGTAATCCTTTCTGTTTCTGTATCCTCCTTGATAATTGCCATTGTGATTGTAGCTATTGTTGTAGTTATTGTTGTAATTATTGTTGTAACCATGGTAGCCTTGAGATTGATTGAATCTGCCTCTACCTTGAGAGTATCCTCCTCTTTGGTGACCTCTTCCTCTTTGATTCTTGTAGTTCTTGTAGCATTCATCTGTAGTATGGTTAGACAAGCCACAAATATTGCATGGAGATTGATTATAGGGTCTCCCCCTACCTGACTTACCTCCTCTGCCCCTACCTCTAGATGATCTACCTCTCCCTGCATAGTTTGCTTGGGAGGTGGATCCTTCTTCATCAACTTTCTTACTTTTACCCTTGTCTTTAGACTTCTTATCTGTATATAGGGCAGAGGGATTGTTACCTTTTGATTGCTCTCCATTCTTTGTGATCTTTGCTTCATGTGTAAAGAGTTGTCCAATCAGAGTGGTTAGATCAGGTGCTTGGATGTCCATGTACAAGTCCATTGCAGTGGTAAAGCTCTCCCACTTGTCATCTGCTTTGAGTCCATTGATCACTTGTCTGACTATTTGCTCTTCTTCAATTTCTTCTCCAACACTTGCAAGTTGATCTGCAATGTCTTTGACTTTGGTGACAAAATCTGAGACACATTGTTTTGATTGCTTCCTGAGAGTTGTAAACTCAATCCATAGTTGATTCTTTCTGGCTCTTGTGTTTGATGAGAAGTATGTTGACAAGGTTTCCCAAGTCTCTTGGGAAGTCTTACAGTTCCTAACATGAGGTAGAAGGAAATCAGAGATAGAGTTTAGAAGATATGACCTTGCCAAAGCATCTTTAGCACACCATTGATTAAGTCTCTCATGCTCATCCTTTGTAGGTAGGCCTCTGGTTTTGAATGAGGGCAACTCCTCATCTCCTGATATGTATCCATACAAGCTTCTCCCTTGTAGATAGGTCTTCATTCTTAATGACCATGCCTGGTAGTTATTCCTATCCAATTTGTCAATAAAGGAAGGGAAACCATCACCCATGATTACCTTGTTTGCTCTAATACCACTGTTGGATGTGATGGCTGGGTACAATCAGAAGATCAAGCTGGTGTTGCTAGACCTGCTTCACACCTGCCCTCTTTTCCCTTCAGATATGGTTAGGAGACTCCTTGAGCTTCCAAATGACACCAAGAAACTATATATGTGCTTTACAAAATGATTGAGTAATGACCAAATCAAAACAGATGATTTTGAACCTTCACAACTCCAAAAAACTTTCTATTCCTGTATTGATACCTGCTCAGTCCTAAGCTCAGTGTGACCAGCACACTTGCAATTGGCTTAATTCCTTCTGGGAGTATTAAATTAACTTAACAAGCTATCATTAGCAAGTTAAATCACTCCAAATGACTAACTATGCACTGAGCATGATCTTTAGCAAAATCAGAGACACCCCCGACTTTTTTAGGAACAACACAGAAATATACCAGTGATCACTTCGACAGCGCTTTCTCCCAATTGGCTGAATAGAATGACTTGAAATTTTCTAGTGTTGTAGAATGCTTTGAGCTGGTTCCAATGAGCCCTGGATCATCAAATTTGGTTCAGTAGATCTTGAGATATGCCCTGTTGAAGTTGACAGACTTGGAGGTAGTCACTCAGAGAAAAACACAGAGATAATGACTATGTGTATATGTATTGAATCTATCAAATGTACATTCCCATTGGCATGTAAAGTAATGCCCAATGGTACTCAGAGGTGTAGGCTCAATAGTAGCTCTCACACACTCACTAATTTGCTTGGATTAGCCTCGGGAAGAGTGTAACTAGACCCGCGACTTTTACATTGACTTTTATAGGAGTTTTTGAATGAATTTGAATTTGAATTCAAATTAAAGCTCCCTTGATTCTCTCCACTAGACTTAGGGAGATATTCTCTCAACTAGATCATCTACTTTTTCCACGACTCTAGTCTAGTAGGTGTGATTACATAATTGATTAAGTCATATTGACTTTTACATTGGGTAAAAAGTAACAATCAATTAAGCATCTGTTTCTAAGGTTCAAATGTATCCTTCATGGGTTCAAACTTTATCTTTTCAAGGGTACAATAGTCCAAGCTTTATGTTGGGTCTTCAAGGTACAAATCAAAGCCAAGTGTTAAGGCTTGTTTGCACCAACATCTCCATGTTGATGTTGACTTTGATTCATGTTTCGAAAATGTACTAAGCATCCATGTTTCCTCTTGTTCATTGGGATGGTAGAACAAGTCCTGATGGTAACTCCTTGTTTGAGTCTTTCTGCTTGTCCCTTCTTCATGTTGCACTTGTGGCAAGATTATCTTGGATCATTCAGTTGCTACTTTCATACAAAAGGGGTAACTTCTTTTGCTCACTGTCTACACTCCAGTGGGCATTGGTTGCCTTCTACTTTTGCACAACATGCATCCTCAATCTATCTACATTACATACCCACACACACAGAATGTGTAGGCATTTGAGCGAGGTGAAGGATTCAACGCCCTTCAGCTCTTTGAAAAAATGCAGCATGCAAATCAAGGTCCAGACAGAGTAACACTTGTGTGTGTGTCCCATGCATGTGGCCGTACAAGGACATTGTTGCTAGGCATGCATGTTCATCACCAAGCCATCATTATTTTAGGTTGAGAAAGACATTGTTACATGGACTGTCATTATTTCAGGGTATATCACACATGATCAAGGTCTTTTGGCATTGGAATTCTGCTGCAAAATGCATACTGAAGGATTGATGCCAAGTAAGGTTGTACTGTTATGTATAATTAAGGCATGTATATGTGAAAGAGCCTTGCATAGTGGTTAGCTGATTCATGCAGAAATACTTGAAAAGAGTCTGGTCACAGATATGGTTCTTATGGGTTCCCTGACTGACATGTATGCCAAGTGAGGATGCTTGGAAGAAGCAGAAAAAGTGTTTAGTGCATCTATTACCTGTGATGTGGTGGCTTGGACTACAATGATTGATGGCTATGTTCACAGTGACAAGCCAATTGTCGCATTTCAAATGCTTAAGAAAATGCCAGAGGCAGGTGTACAACCAAATAAAGCTACTTTGTTGGGCATGTTGGAAGCATGCAGTACTTTATGTGGTATTCAGAGCCTCAGATTAGTGCATTTGCATATTGTTGAAAGGGGTCTAGAAATGGATATGGCAGTAGGGAGTGCATTAGTTGACGTTTATGCTAGATGCAAGCTTCTAGATCATGCATATGCAATATTCATGAGGCTTCCAGATAGAAATGTCATGACATGGGGTGGTCTTATTTCTAGCTTCTTTGAGTGTGGAGAAACTTCAAAGGCATTTGACCTATTCAATGGATCACTTTTTGAAGGCATACAACCAAGTGTTTTTACAAGTTTGGGTGTCCTGAAAGCCTGCAATAGAAATGTGGCCATAGAAGAAGGTCTTTTAATCCATTATCTGAGTTGTGAGATGGGCTATGAGTTAGATTAGGCCATAGCAAACACTCTTGTTGATTTTTATCCGAACATTGGAGATCTAATTTATGCACAAATAATATTAAATTGTTTATCAAGCCTAGATGCAGTGTCTTTTGGAGCATTGATAAACATTATGCCAACCAAGTATGCAACTCATTTGCTCTCAGTCTTTTTGATGAAATGCAGAAGTAGGGATTACTACCAGACAGGACAACAGTACTGAGCTTATTGAAAGCATGTACTAAATTAGTGCAGGTATTATGGTATATGTTTGCATTTATGATGGCATATTTGTGCACATATGTTGAAGGAGAATGAAGTGTTACTTTGTCTTGATAATTTTGTGCATATTTGAGTATGCTTGAATGCACAAAAATCTAAATGCATGCATGCATATGTGGAATGTGCATGAAAGAGAGTGTGAATATAACTTTGTGTATCTGTGCATGTGTTATGTGTTACACTGCATATTCATGATGTTCAAATCTGTTTGCAGATAGCAATTACCCCAATGCCAGAAGCCTATAGAAACAAGATGGTATGCTGTTTCTGAATAAACATGTGCCGAAATTTTTTTGTGATTCTTTGGTGCTGTAAGCTTTCTGAATGCATCCCAGCTCTTTATTTTGTTGTTGGGTTTTCAATTGTGTCGTATTTTGTTGTTGATCTAGTTGGTAAGTGTTATACAACATTGTTAGGATGTGGATGATCATCATTTCACGATTTTCCTTCCACTTTGAATTAGGTGTGGATATTATGCAATGACTGGTGCAACAAGCGAAGTTGGGTATCATGTGATTGGCCATAACTGTATAAACTGCAATTCATACAATACTCAGCAAACCAAAATCCCCACTACCCTCGAAGGATATTGATATCAGTCTCTGACAGTCTTTCTTGATGAAAGGTACGTTGATTTCTTTCATGGAACTAGTAGCTTTTTGACTTTGATCCAGTTCCCAAGACTAAAAATCTGATAGCTAACCTGCAAAGGATGCCCACAAAGAGCAAGAACGGCATGCTCTCATGTCTGGCTTCTACTCCACCATATATGTAAATTGTGCCTCAAATGTACTATGTATGTTTCAATGGATGCTTAAGCACATTATTCCTCCTATGAAATTTTTTGTATCAATCTGAAGATGCTATCCACCAATAAGTGTCTTTTCTTGGAATGATATTTTTTTGTAAGTCCAATTGTCAATTGAATATAATTTTCACATTTCTTTAAACTTGATGAGTGAACGCTCGTTAATATCGCAAATCAATGTGCAGTAAAGCTCTGTACATGATCTATATGCAAAATGGAAGCTGTGTACATGATCTTGTGATCTTTTTCCAAGAACCTTCATTTGAACAGGATGTGATGATGCGGATAAATAAAAAGATATGGGAAAAGGAGAGTTGGAACGCTTAAGTGCAGGAGAAGGGGTATGGGAACAGAAATGAAAACTTTATTGCCTGATGTGTCAACCTTCAAGCATGCGCTCCTTCGCTCATGTGACATGTAGGATCAAATGGCGATTGCTCATTGGGTGAGAAATGCACACAATGCATTCTACCACTGAGTGTAAACACACTTTGAACTGCAAAAGAAATTCACTAATGAGAATTTTAAGCAGTTTGTTATTGAATTTGCACCTTGTGATTGATCAGTTCTAAAAACATGGATTCATTATTCAGACCTTGTTCCTGTCCCAACTTTAGGGTCGAACACGGGACAGATCTTTATTATATGATCTATAATCTGCATGTTATTACTTGTGGGGAACCAATGAAGAATACTACGATTTTCTTTGATTCTTGCATCAACAAGATATAACTCGCAATATACCAACCCGATTGTCTTTAAGAGCTAGATTCATGAACACACATGTGAATATGAAAGACAATTCCATATTAAATCCTCTCATCTTGGGGTGTAGTTCTTTTGAACATGTGATTAAGAATGAAACTAGATTAAAGCCCTATGTAAGCTCATTTACAGAGAAAAATGGAAGATTATTTATAGAATGTGAGTCAAACATAGCACTAAATGCACTGTCAACTGCGTAATCATAATGCACTCTTGTTTTATCATTCCTCCCTACCACAAAAAGAAGAGTGCATCGAACAAGAAGTCATGGTGGCGTTCATGCATCAATCAACCCACAAATAATGAGGAGCTTACGAAAAAAAGTGCCTAGGTAGACTTAAATGTGTTCTGCCTACTAAAAAGTATTAACAAATCCCCCATACTAGTGATACAATGAACAAGATACTTGCACTTAACCCATACGGAAATAGTGTGGATTCCAAACAATTCACAAAAGGGAATAAGTCCAAAATTTTGCAAAAAGATTCAAGTTGCTAGTGTGACAAGGTCTTTGTAAAAAGTGTACAAAGTTATTTTGTCTACTCGTGTAAGACAAGGTCATCTTT
This sequence comes from Ceratopteris richardii, assembly GCA_020310875.1. Lineage (NCBI taxonomy): Eukaryota > Viridiplantae > Streptophyta > Polypodiopsida > Polypodiales > Pteridaceae > Ceratopteris > Ceratopteris richardii. The sequence goes on from CM035429.1 coordinate 53,990,691, forward strand.
CAAGCAAATATTTTCTCCTAGATATAATGATAGTGCACCTCAATGTGCTTTATGAGAGCTTGGAAAACCAGGTTTCTTTCAATTGCCAATTCCAATTGATTGTCTACGAATATGGTGATGGTTGAGGATTGACCAACACTCAAACCAGTTGGAAGACATTGGAGCCAAAAATCTTTCTTTTACTTAGCCTCATAAGTAGAGGTATAGGATGCATAGATCTCAAACAAGATGTGACAAGGGTTTTAGAACATGATTACACTATACTGTTCTTCTTTGATGAAGAAGTAAAGCTTGATCTAGAGATGAATCTATCAAAGATGTAGCAAGCAAAGCTATGGTGATCAGTTGTGGAAGGTTTGTTTGTTTTATTAGCAAATGGTATCAAATACTCAAACATTTCTATATTTTTAAGGGAGGTTATTATAAAAATTCACCTAAAATTTTATATTTCAAATATTTGCCAACTTTTTTATTTTTCAAATGGAAATTACTATCAAAATTCGCCAGAATATTTATACTTGTAATATGAGATACTTAGAGAAATTCGCCCATATTTATATACTTCTGAGAGAGAGGGGTGGTCTTATTTTTTACCCTGGAGCACACCCTTCATCTTCTCCAAGAAGAATCATTAAGAAGAACTCCATAGCTGCTCCTCAACATGCTTCAAGTTAGCACCATGGCTGCCCCATGTGCTAGAAGAAACACCACCTCTATTGAGGTCCAAGCTCCAAGCTTGTGTTGAATACTAGGTGAAGGATGAATAGAAGTGACCCAAAGTACTTCTTATATAGTAGATTGTATTCTCTGAAAAGCTTCTCCAAAAGCTAATAAAGCACCTCCGATCCTACGATCGCTAAAAGAAGAAAAAGCTACGATGGTTACTTTGAAAAGCTATCGTAACCGTTGTCGGGCATCGTTGTTCTTTAATATGAAAAACTAGATAAAAAGCATGATAAAAACTCTTCTTGGCGATCTGGCTGCCGCCCATAGGTATCGAACCATGATGGCATGGATGGGAGACAAACGGCGTAGCCACACGCCCGTCATCATTTGCTTGTAGAGGAAGTCTTTAGAGATTCTATACTTGTTGTATTCTCTGAGCAAGATTGACAAGCTTTGACCACTTTCCAACCAATGAGACATTGTTTTCCAACAATCCCCTCTGCAATGGCATATTGGTACAGCCTGAACTGAATCTGCAACCTGTTACAAGCTGCAAACAATCACAAGCTTCAAGCTTGTACTCCAGCACTTCAGAACTGACCTTTTCTTCAAAAGTCTTCTTCCTTCAAAAAACCTGAACTTGCTGAATATGAACCATACTACTTGAGAAAATATGCAAACTAGATACATCAAGCAATTACTACTTGACAAATATAGCATGTACTGTCTTTGAACCTGCTATCTCCTGTCTTCAAAAACCTGAAAACATACACTAGGATCCACATATTTGCATTCACCTTACCAAAAAAGTTTCTCAACGTACTTCTGCTGTGTCATGTAAATACACTAAACAAAATCAGGAACTGAATCCTAGAACATGTGACTGAAAACTCACCACTTAGTGTATTATGAACAAAAGTGGGCACATACAAAACCTTATTCAAAAAAAAATTATGTTATTGGATGCTTTGATATTCCAAATCCTTTCCACATTGTGCTTGGTATCATCTCTTGTTTGTACCTCATGCTTATGCTTAGGTTTCTCCAAGTCTGATAGAAGAGCAACATTGCCTGCAACATGGTTTGAACAACTAGAATCTACATAAAACCAATGCCCATCCTCTTCATCTTCTTTATGGCTCAAACTCATTAGAAGTAACGATTCTTCATGTGATTGATCCTCTTGTTGATATATTTAGGTAGTGATGTGTGTGAACACACTAGGAATACGGGGGCACTTTTTTCCCTCTTTAGGAGGTTTTTTTTTTCCCTGGCTTGTAAGTCCAGTAAATCTTTCAACATATGCATGAAAATGCCTGAAAGCTCCAAACACTTCTGACTTCTCTTTCAAAACATAAAGGGTATCACCATGTGTGATCAAGGCTTGACCAACATTCCCTTGTACTTTAAGAGTAAAAAGTCTACCTTCCTTTTTCTCGTAGACAATTTCATTGTATCCAGTCTCTGGATATTGAACAAATACTCCTTCATTTGTAAACCTGACTTGAAAACCTTTTTCTACTATCTGTCCCATGCTGATCAGATTCTTTGGGATTGTTGGAACATACAAAACATTTGTTAATAGGTCAGCTCCATTCTTACACTTTACTTTTCCAATTGACCATACATTATGTTTTGTGTTATCACCTGTTTGTACTATATGATTCAAAATATCTCCTTCTAGTTCTGATAACAATTTTATATTTCTTGACAAATGATTTGAACAACCAGAGTCAATATAGAATACCTTGAGATCTTCATTCTCTGACACACTTATTGAATTCATCATCAATGTTGTATGATTGCCATTCTGCATATCATTCACATAATTGTAGTAGGTAGTGTTGTGAGACTGATTTTGTCCCCAACTTCTTGCTCCACCTCTACCATATCCGCCTCTTTGGTTTTGTCTACCTCTTTGATATCTTCCGCTTCTGCCTCTGCTATTGTTGTTTTGACTTTAACTTGATCCTTGAGAATTATGCCAGCAATCATGAGCCAAATGATTGCTTAATCCAGAGATCCAACAAGTCTTCTTGTTGTTATTCTAATTTCCTCTTCCTTTTGTATTACCTCTACTTTTACTTGTGACATTACCTCTTCCTCTTGCAAAATTTTCTCGAGTAGTCATCTCTTCTTCATCCTTTTCTTTTCCTTTATCACCTTTCTTCTTACTCTTTGCGTACATAGCAGAATTATGTCCTTTATCTCCATCTGTCTTCAAATCTTGTTCAAACGTTAGCATTAGTCCAAGCAACTGATTTAAATCTGGTATAAAATGATTTAAGGAAAGTTTAGTTGAGAGTACGAAAGGTTTCCACCTTTCATCTCCTCTCAATCCTGCAAGCACTTGTGCTATTAACCTGTGATCTTCAATATCCTCATCAATAGATCCAAGAGTGTCTGCCAAGTCCTTCATTTTAGTGACATAATCACTAATGCTTTGACTTTGCTTTTTCTTGAACGTTGTAAACTCTAACCATAAGCTAGCCTTCCTAGCTTTGGTAGTGTTTTGGAAGTGATCTTCCAACGCACTCCATATATCTTCCGCTTTTTCCAAACCTCTGATATGTGGTAATAGATGATCTGTAATGGTGTTGTAGATATTGTTGCGGATGTGTGGTATACTCCTTTTTCTGATACCACTTCTTGTCGACGCGACGAAGGCTGAACCTTGGTAAGCCTGCGGAAATCGCCACACCAAGAAGAACTAAGCTAGAGTGATTCAGAACACCTCTGTAATCAATCAATAGCTTAGCAAAATCTAGCGCTCAACATATAAGACTGCGCTCTGAATTCAATGGAAAAATTTCACCGAAACTTCACCGTAATCGTACCGGAATTGTACCGAAATGGACTTCAATTCTAATTTCAGTTACTTCAAGTGAACATACATGAAGTAAGGAAGTGATGCGTGAACTTCCTTAACTTACTGAACTCTTCCTGAAGTTTAAGGGAAAAACTTCACTAGTTCAGACAACCTCTTTCCGGTCAGGCTTTGTGCTGTGTGTAGATATCTTTTCCACCGGAAAGCTTGATCAACTAAAAGTAGAGATGTCTAGCTACAGAATGAGCTATCTCTCACACAAAACGTCGCATTACTCTGCGAGATCCACTTCGTTCTTTTACCGGAAAATACTCGTTTACAGTAAGAACTGCAACTGACCGAAAAATGCGTTTACTGAGAAAACGTTAACTGTTAACTAATTTTAATTGTAACATAAACATACTCTGTTTCTTTCGCATACAAACAGTACGGACAAAACATCCACATGAACATGTGTTTTCTATTAGAGAAGATGTGTACAAGTGAGCTTGGCCTCTTCTTGCTCAAGCTACAGAAACTCTCCTATACTGAGTAGTTTCTTATTACCATCTCTCTCAGATGAATACCCGATATCTCAGGCTTCTGTTATTCATCTATACATACGCGATCTCTGGCGTCTTCTTCTACATATGCAATCTCTGGCGTCTTCTTCTAACCATAGCTAAAGCTCTATATCTCTCCCTTCTTCTATTCTCCTCTATCTTCTTCCTCTTTTTTTCCTTCTATTTGTGCTCTTATTTATACTGCGCGCTCTTCTCACGCACGTTCTTGTTCGCACTTCCCTTCTATTATTTCTTTGCACGTTCTCTCTCTGTACAGTTTGATTTGGCGTAACGAACTCTGATCCTGGGAGATTTTGTACTGTACATAACGGTCGTGGATTTGTCCCTCCACTAAGGCTTTTGATTTTCTCTGATTCTGCTTCTCTTTTCTTTTTCTTTTCCTTTGTCTGTACGTCAAATTCGTGAGTGTTTCTTTAACAGCTCCCCCTCAATCACTAATTTGACATCTTCCGGTCTTTCATATATCTTTCTTTCTTTTATACCTGCCATCTCTTTGAATCTGTTTGTCTTCGTTCCATCCAAGCTCTTTGTCAACATATCTGCAATCTGATCCTCTGTCGGAGTGTATACAATTTCTAACTCCTTTTCCATTACCTTTTCTCTCAGGAAATGATACTGAATCTCTATGTGCTTTGTTCTTGCATGAAATACTGGGTTTGCTGCAAGATACAACGAGCTCATATTATCTCCATGTATACTAGGTACACCTTGATCAATGCCCAAGCTTTTGAGCAAGGTCTGCATCCATATTATTTCTTTAGCTGCTTCTACAAGTCCCTTGTATTCGGCTTCTGTTGACGATAACGCTACTGTGTGTTGCTTCTTTGAACACCAGCTTACCAGCTTATCTCCTAGGTATATCATATACCCGTGTGTTGACCTTCTGTCATCTTGACTTCCAGCCCAGTCTGAGTCACTGTATGCTCTGAGCTTTATATCCGACGTAAAAGGATAATATAGTCCTTCTTTTATAGTTCTTTTAATATATCTAAGAACTCTCTGTCCTGCAACCCAATGTTGATCTGTCGGACAATGCATAAACTGTGAGAGAACTCCCACTGCATAACTAAGATCTGGTCTTGTTAGCGTAGCATAAATTAAACTTCCTACTAATGACTGATATCTCTTCATATCTTTAAACTCTGCACCACTGAATTTGCTGAGTTTATGATTTACTTCAAGCGGTGTTGAAGCTTCTCTGCAATTCTCCATATTAAACTTCTTCAGTAAGTTTAGGAGATACCTTTCTTGTGACACATATACACCATGATCTGTGTGTGTGATTTCCATTCCTAGAAAGTATGACAACTTTCCTAGGTCACTGATCTTGAACTCACTTTCGAGTAGTTTCTTTACTTTTGTAATCCCTTCATCTGAGGTTCCTGTGATTATTAAGTCGTCTACATAAATACAAATGTAGATCATACCTTCTTCTGTTCTCTTTATGAGTAGACTTGCGTCTGCTTTTGAACTTTGGTATCCAAGTTCGTTTAGATACTTCACAAGTCTGTAATTCAAGCTCTTGGAGCTTGCTTCAGTCCATAAAGTGTTTTTCTTAACCTGCAAACAAAGTTTGGGTTTCTGGAACTTACGAACCCTTCAGGTTGTTCCATATACACTTCATCAGAAATGTATCCATTCAGAAATGCGTTCTTTATATCTAGCTGACTTAGCTTCCATCCTTTTGATGCAGCTACAGCAATTAATGTTCTTATGGTTGACATCCTTGCCACCAGACTAAACGTCTCATCATAATTTATGCCATGTTTCTGGGCATAGCCTTTGACCACCAGCCTCGCTTTGTATCTGGCTATCCTTCCATCTGCAAATTTCTTTACTTTGAAAACCCATTTATTTCCAATTACTTTCTTACCATTTGGTTTCGGAACAAGTTCCCATGTCTTGTTCTCCTCTAGTGCGCTGATTTCTTCTTTCATTGCTTCTTCCCATTGCTTCTTGCCTTTTGCTTCATCATAGCTCTGTGGTTCTTCATCATCTTTGACCATATATGCATAGTCTTTCTGAGTTATGTATGAAGTATCATACGAGTACCTTTCTGGTTGTCTTCTATTCCTATTCGACCTTCTTGGTTCAAACTCTTCATATGTATCTGAATGCACTTCTTCATCAAATCTCGAATCATCTTCATTTCTCATACCTGATCCGTTCCTGGACGTACTTGCCTGCATATGATTTTCATCTCTGTTTACCTGAACAATTGATTTCCCTTTCTCTCTTCTTTTTATTTCTTCTTCGAATTCTTCAGTCGTATGACTTTGATATGCATACCAACTTTTCTGTTCATCAAATGTAACATCTCTAGACACAGTAAATTGTTTGGTTAGAGGATTCCATAACCTGTAACCCATTTGCTTTTCATCATATCCGACGAACACATATTTCTCTGCTTTTGGTTCAAGCTTATGTCTGAGTTGAGACGGTACATAAGCATATGCTACTGATCCAAACACTTTGCAGTGATCAAGTGTTGGCTTCTTTCCCCACCAGGCTTCATAAGGGGTCATTCCTTCCAATGTTGTACATGGTAATCTGTTTACCAAATATGTAGCTGTGTTTACAGCTTCAGCCCAAAGATAATTTGGACAATCCTTTTCGTTTAGCATGGCTCGTGCAAATTCAACTAGAACTCGGTTCCTTCTTTTTGCTACTCCATTTTGTTGTGGTGTATATCTACAAGTTATTTCTCTCTTAATACCTGCATTCCAAAGATAGTCATTGAATTCTTGGGAGAAGTATTCTCCCCCTCCATCAGACCTTAGTCTTTTGAGTTTTCGTCCGGTAAGTCTTTCAGCATATCCATGAAAATGCCTGAAAGCTCCAAATACTTCTGATTTCTCTTTCAAAACATAAAGAGTTATCCACCTTGTTGCATCATCAATGAATAAAACATAGTACCTTGATCCACTGATTGATCCTTCTTTCGTTGGCCCCCACACATCTGTATCAATAAGCTCGAGTACTTCATCATGTTTGAATCCTTTCTTCTGGAAGGGTAACCTGTGGGCTTTTCCCAACTGACATGCTTCACACTTGTGAATCATATGTTGATTTTGTATATTTGGTGATCCCAGTACTGACTGATTCGTTATCATAGCTTTAATTCCTTTTTCATTGAAATGACCCAATCTCTTATGCCAGAGATCAAGTTCTGTAATTACCTTTTCTCCATGTGTGAGCAACGCTTGGCCAATGTTCCCTTGTACTCTTAAAGTAAAGAGTCTGCCTTCTTTCTTACCAGAGACGATCTGATTGTATCCGTTCTCGGGATCTTCTACAAATACGCCTTTGTTTGTAAATCTGACCTGAAAACCTTTCTCAACTATTTGTCCCACACTAATCAAATTTTTCAGTATTGTTGGAACATACAAAACATTGGTTAGCAAATCTGCTCCACTCTTGCATTTCACTTTTCCAATTGAGTGTACGCTATGTCTCGTATTGTCACCTGTTTGAACAGTGTGACTAGAACTACCTTTTTCTAGTTCTGACATTAGTTCTATATTTCCTGACAAATGATTAGAGCATCCAGAATCAATGTAGAATACCTTTAGGTCTTCATTTTCTGATGTGCTGATAGATTTCATCATCAACAATGTATGACTTTCATTCTGTGTGTCGTTTGCGTAGTTGTTGTAGGTGGTGTTGTAGGATTGATTCTATCCCCAACTTCTCACTCCACCTCTACCATAGCCTCCTCTTTGATTTTGTCTTCCTCTTTGATATCTTCCGCTTCTGCCTCTGCTATTACTGTTTTGATTTTGATTTGATCCTTGTTGATTGTGCCAGCAATCATGAGCCAAATGATTACTGAGTCCACAGATCCAACAAGCCTTCTTGTTGGTGTTCTGGCTGCTTCTGCCTCTTCCAAAACCTCTTGCTCTTCCTCTGCCAGTGCCTTTACCTCTTGCGTAATAGGCATGAGAGCTTGACTCTTCTTCGTCTTTTGACTTACCTTTGTCTTTCTTTTTGTTCTTCATGTACATTGCAGAGCTTTCTCCTTTATCTGCATCTCCTTTCAGGTCTTGCTCATATGTGAGCATCAAACCAAGCAACTGATTTAAATCTAGCACAAAATGATTTAAAGAAAGTTCAGTTGATAGTACGAAAGGTTTCCACCTTTCATCTCCTCTCAAACCTGTGAGCACTTGCGCTATCAATCTATGATCTTCGACTTCTTCATTTATGGATCCAAGACTATCTGCTAGATCCTTCATTTTAGTGACGTAGTCACTTATGCTTTGACTCGACTTCTTTTTGAATGTCATAAATTCGGACCATAAACTAGCCTTCCTGGCTTTTGTAGTATTTTGGAAATGATCTTCCAATGCACTCCATATGTCCTCTGCTTTCTCCAGACCTCTAATATGTGGTAGTAGATGATCTGTAACGGTATTATAGATGTAGGCTCTTGCCGTTGCATCTTTCTTCTGCCACAGCTTCAAGGCTTCTAATTCTTCTTTTTCCGGTTGACTATCATCTTCGAAAATCGACTTCTTTTCTTCTCCGGTCACGTACATCATTAAGTCCTTACTCATAAGTAAGGCTTCCATGCGCATTACCCATGCGGGATAATTATCTCTATCCAACTTATGAATAGTAACGTGGTCTGCCATGATCTTCTTGTTTTTGTTACTTCCGGTGAGTTTTTGAGAATTTTTTTGCTCTTCAGAATCTTTCTCGTTCTGGTTCCACTCGTTGTGGTTAACCGGCTCTTGTTTCCAATAATGGTGAATACTCTGGGCTCTGATACCACTGTTGCGGATGTGTGGTATACTCCTTTTTCTGATACCACTTCTTGTCGACGCGACGAAGGCTGAACCTTGGTAAGCCTGCGAAAATTGCCACGCCAAGAAGAACTAAGCTAGAGTGATTCAGAACACCTCTGTAATCAATCAATAGCTTAGCAAAGTCTAGCACTCAACATATAAGACTGCGCTCTGAATTCAATGGAAAAATTTCACCGAAACTTCACCGTAATCGTACCGGAATTGTACCGAAATGGACTTCAATTCTAATTTCAGTTACTTCAAGTGAACATACATGAAGTAAGGAAGTGATGCGTGAACTTCCTTAACTTACTGAACTCTTCCTGAAGTTTAAGGGAAAAACTTCACTAGTTCAGACAACCTCTTTCCGGTCAGGCTTTGTGCTGTGTGTAGATATCTTTTCCACCGGAAAGCTTGATCAACTAAAAGTAGAGATGTCTAGCTATACAATGAGCTTTCTCTCACACAAAACTTTGCATTACTCTGCGAGATCTACTTCGTTCTTTTACCGGAAAATACTCGTTTACAGTAAGAACTGTAACTGACCGAAAAATGCGTTTACTGAGAAAACGTTAACTGTTAACTAATTTTAATTGTAACATAAACATACTCTGTTTCTTTCGCATACAAACAGTACGCACAAAACATCCACATGAACATGTGTTTTCTATTAGAGAAGATGTGTACAAGTGAGCTTGGCCTCTTCTTGATCAAGCTACAGAAACTCTCCTATACTGAGTAGTTTCTTATTACCATCTCTCTCAGATGAATACCTGATATCTCAGGCTTCTGTTATTCATCTATACATACGCGATCTCCGGCGTCTTCTTCTACATATGCAATCTCTGGCGTCTTCTTCTAACCATAGATAAAGCTCTATATCTCTCCCTTCTTCTATTCTCCTCTATCTTCTTCCTCTTTTTTTCCTTCTATTTGTGCTCTTATTTATATTGCGCGCTCTTCTCACGCACGTTCTTGTTCGCACTTCCCTTCTATTATTTCTTTGCACGTTCTCTCTCTGTACAGTTTGATTTGGTGTAACGAACTCTGATCCTGGGAGATTCTGTACTGTACATAACGGTCGTGGATTTGTCCCTCCACTAAGGCTTTTGATTTTCTCTGATTCTGCTTCTCTTTTCTTTTTCTTTTTCTTTGTCTGTAGGTCAAGTTCATGAGTGTTTCTTTAACAGATATAAGCTCTTGCTGTTCATCTTTCTTCTGCCACAACTTCAAAGCTTCTAACTCTTCTTTCTTTGGTTGACTCTCGTCTCCAAAAGTAGGCTTCTTTTCTTATCATGTTACATATATCATTAAGTCCTTAATCATAAGTAAGGCTTCCATCCGCATTACCCATGCGGGATAATTATCTCTATCCAATTTATCAATAGAGATATGATCTGCAGAATACACTCAAATTATTCTACACAAACATGTGTTTTCTATTAGAGAAGATGTGTACAGAATGGCTTGGCCTTAGTTTGCTCATAGCCATGGAAAACTCTCCTATGCTGAGTAGTTCTTCCTTACCATCTCTCTTACAGATGAATACGTGATAGTTGAGGTTCTATTATTCATCTCTACATACACACTCTTGCATCTACTACATGTGCGCTTCTAAGCTCTCTTTTAAGCACTCTCTCAACTCTCTTATATACATTTTTGCTCCGAGACTCAAAAACTCGTAATTCTGGAAGTTTCTACGCAGTATATTACAGGCGTGAATTTGTCCCTTCACTAGGCTTTGATTTTTTTGAATGCTTTGTTTCTGCTTCTCTTTGTCTTTCTTTATCCTTCATACATATTCAGGTTTTTATGTCTAATTAGTGAGTGAATCTCCAACAGGCACCCATATGCACTTGATTGTGGATAGTCACTTGACATCTTCTTTGCTTGGTTGTGGAGATTTTTGCCATGGTATTGATGAAGAAATAGGAGTTGATGATTGATCTCTTTTTGACCCAAACTTGCTTTGTTTTGTGAGTTTCCTCATGTAAATATGGCTACTGTAGTGATCCCCCTTGGGATAAAACAATCCAAGTGGCCACGTACCATTGAAGTAGCAAAAGATGCACCTAACCACCTGCAAATGTTTGACACCTAGGAAATGCATAAACTTGCTCATCTAAGAGTCAAAAAACTGAATATGAGTCCAAGTAATGCTTAAATAAATCAAGCATCTAACAACTTGTAGAGAATAACATCAAATGCATCTCCATCATTATGAAGACTCAACCATAAATGTGTTTCTATAAGAGTGGTAATAGGTTTGTAATATTCGAGGGAAAAATGCTACACCAATGTGTCAATATATTTTGTTTTAAACAAAACTATTTCACCATCAACTTGCATAAACTCAATGCCCAAATAATGATGCAAATGCCCCAAATGTGACATCTTAAATGAGGCATGCAAATAAGCCTTAAAATCATCAATATGCTTCTAATAAGGACCAGTGAGTAGCATGTCATCAGCATAGACAACAATGATTAGAAGCACATTATTTGCATGCTTAACATATAAGGTGCTCTCAGCTGGACTCTTCTCAAATCCATGTGCCATCAAGTAGGCATGTATCTTTTCATACCAAGCACATGGTGCTTGCTTCAAGCCATATAATGCCTTTTTTAACTTGCACACTTTATTTCATGCCCTTTGTGCAAAAAAACATTGGGCTAACAAACATACACTTCTTCATGTAAGTCACCATTCAAAATTGCAGTTTTAATGTCCAATTGATGTACGTTCCAACCATGATGGGCCGCTAGTGCATAGATGGCTACAAATGGTATTCATTCTACATGTGGGTGCAAAGGCCCCATCAAAATCAATGCCTCTTTCTTGAGCATAATCTTTTGCAAAACTCCTAGCCTTGTACCTGTCAAATGTTCCATCAGGTTTACATTTCATCTTGTATACCCATTTAGTGCCAATGGCCTTTTTGCCATGAGGCAAATTACATAAAGACCAAGTACCACTCTTCATAATAGCATCATATTCTGATTGCATAGGAGCCATCCAATTTTCTAAATTTTGTGCTTCATCAAAAGAAACAAGCTCATTCTCATCATCAAGACTAGAGGCAGGCATAACATAGTAATATGATGCAAACGAAGCACTATGAGAGCTTGAATGAGTACCATATGACAAAACTGCATTTAATTTTCTATCTGACAAAGTCTACATTAGCCATTAAGGCATAGTTTTTTTTAAGAGAAGTTCGATCGTGGCCTACTCTCCCAGACTTTAATTAAAGGAAAAGAACAAGTTACAAGTGAATGGGATTAGTGCCCTTGGGAACCCCTAAATCCCATACATCAAGGGCAAAACTAGAGAGTATTACAAAGGAGGTTAATAACTCTCTCGTCTCCCTCATGCGGGGCCCACTTGGGTTTAAGTTTGTTGTTCTCGATAAGAAACACTTTATGATGCCTACAGGGAGGGGAACTCTTGCAATTGGAGAATAATATTTTGAAGAGGAACAAAGACTTCTCGATCGACCACTCTTTAGGAGGGTGTCCAAAATTGTAGGCACATGGCTCCCTCCAAAATTTTAGGAATAGTTTTTTCCTCCTCTATATCAGCCCTCTTATCAATGTGCATCATGTAAATCTACATTAGAAATGGAATGATTTGCATCATCATGTGAAACCTATAAAGGTTGAGAAATTTCCTCACTTTGACTAGCGCTTGATCGTCCACCAATAAAAAAGGCAGTAAAGTTTCATACACATCTTTGGAGCTAACTGATGTCTCCTTAGTACATGAAAGTAATGGCTGAATTTCATCTTCCACAAAAACAACATCACAGCTGACCACAATGCCTAGATTTTATGTATGACATAGATGATAGCCTTTGCTTTTAGAACTGTACCATACAAAAATACATTTTGCTACTTTATCATCCAATTTTTTTTGTTGTTGTCTCAGAAATGTACCCAACAAAAATACATTTTACTACTTTATCATCTAAATTTTTGTGTTTTTGTTCACTGTAGTGCTTTGGTGGGACACCTGTTAATTACATATGTTGCACATATAACAACCTCAATCCATAATCCATGTGGTAAAGCCTACCGTTTGACCATACACCTCCCCATCTCCATGAGAGACCTATTCTTTCTTTTAGAAACTCCATTCTATTGGGGTGTATATGGCATTGTGCACTGATGTTTCATTCCATGTTCAACAAAAAATGCATTAAAATCAAAAGACATAGATTCCCCCCCTCGATTGGAATGGAGAGCACCCATTTTACATGCTGATAGATTTTCAACAAAAACCAAAAACTATTTGGAGCACATAAACACTTCAAACTTTTCTTTCAATGGATACACCCATACATGCCTGGAAAAATCATCAATCAAAGTCGCAAAGTATATGTTATTCCCAAAAGAAGGTGTCTGCATAGGACCATAGAAATCACTATGCACAAGCTGTAGTTTCTAAGTGGCTTGTACTAAACCATCTTTTGTGAAGGGTGAAAGCTACATTTTGCCCAAGATACAACCTTCACGGACATCTTTACAAGATGCCTCAAGTTTGGGCAAAGAGGACACCATTTGAGATTTTGAAAAGTGTAGCAAACTAGCAAAATTCAAATAACCAAAGCTTTGCATATGAGATAGCCTGAGAATCTTGAACTGCCCATGCGAAATCATTCACACATTCTGCATACAACCCATGACATAAAATGCCAAAAGCAAAAATGACATCACCATTTTAGAGATCATGAGTTATACACATGTCATCAACAAATTTGGCAACCAAGCCAATCTCAGCTAATGCTAAAACTGACAACAGATTTTTCCCCAGCACAAACAAAGCATCTAATAGTGTGAAAGAACTACCATCAGTAGTAGTCATAATGATCTTATCAACTCCCATGAAAGGATAAGAGGATTTGTTGGTGCATGTGACAATATTCCCTATAGGTGCAAGCTCAAGTGAACTGAAGAGACTATGATACAAGGTAATATGTTTTTTTCCTCCACTATTAAAGTACCAAACATCTAAGTCTAGTGCAGACATACATTGTTCATGAGAAGATGGGTCATAAGTGCAAACAATAGTAAATGCCCATTCTTCATTCCACACAAAATTTGTTGACTCTGTTTTAGGTGTAGAGGCTTCTCCAACAACCATTCCAAACTCTTTTTTCTTTGTCTCTTTTGTCGTGGGGTTTGGATAACTCTTTATGACATGATCATTTACTTTACGATATTTGTAGAACTGTTTGTGCTTTTCTATTTTCTTCTCTTCTTTGTCTTTCCTTTTTTACTATGAAAGATTAGCATATTTCTGCTTACTAATAGATGAGGTCCATTTACCTTTGCCCTTCTAACTAGCTAAGAAAGCTTGATCTACAACACACATAATGGGCTTGTTTAACCTGGACCAATCTTCCTATGACAAAAAAAATTCTAACTCCTCAAATGTTAAGGCATTTGGATTGCCTTTCATCATCAACCAAAGAGTAGAAGTAAGACTTTGATATGAATTTGGAAGACCATTAAGAAGATTCTACACAAGTGAACTATTTGGCAAGACTTCATTTGTAGAAATTAACTACTCCTTCAAATATTTGATCTTTGTCAAAAAAAATGTCCTCCTTTATTCAATTCTCACTCTCCAATTGTTTTCAGAGGTACACAACACCAACCTCATTTCTTGCCTAGTACAAAGTGGTAAGTGTATCTAAAGCATCCTTTTTTGTTTTCCAAGAGCAAGTATGAGGGATAATGGCACATTTCATAGTAAAAGCTATCAATGCATGTGCCTAAGCATCTCTACCATCCCAACAAAGTTGATCTATGGTAGGTGCAGTAGGAACTGCAACATGAACAGGAATTTGAAGATCATCATCTTCAACACCATCTACATCACCTTCAATAACTGTATTTGCAGGTGTAGTAGGTCATTTTTCAACACCCTACATAATATTCCACAGTCCTTTTGCGACCAATACATGATGCATCATATATGCCCACAATGGGTAATTGGTACCATCTAACTTGTCCTCAATAGCCAACGTATAGAATACATCATTACTTTTAGCCATGGCCACTCACTAAAATACCTTGATGCAAAAAAAATGACTATATCACAAAAAAGTTGAATAGAACTACCCTATCGAGTTTTGCTAAACCTATAGCAGAATTTCATCCACTTGTACTGGCGAACCAAAACCATATATATGTTTGGCACAAAAGCTCAAAATTTCCTACATAGGCACCAGCATAGTGCATTTGAAGGCAAAAAAAGTGTGCATATCCATACTTGGACACTATAGAACAAAGCTGTTTTGAACTCCTAATCACCCTAAGTATGCCCTGTCACGAGGAAGGAGATAGGGAAGAGAGCTCACGCACACACTCTCACAATCAAAAAGAAGCACACACTCAAATTGAGGCAAGGAAGAATGGTCTTCTTCTTCTTCTTCTTCTTCTTCTTCTTCTTCTTCTTCTTCTTCTTCTTCTTCTGTACTCTACGTTATGTGAGTGGTACTTTGGATTATGCATTGTTTTATGAAGCTAGCATAGATTTGCAAGTTCATGGATACACCGATGCAGATTGGGCTTGTAGAACTCTAGATAGAAGATCTACTAGTGGCTTTCTATTCTCACTTCGAGGTGCATCTATTACATGGAACAGCAAGAAGCAACCCACTGTTTCTTTGTCGAGTAGAGAGGCTGAGTATAGAGGTGCTGCAATGGCAGCATGTGAGGCATCATGGCTGGAGATGCTACTTGCAGATTTAGGTGTGGAAGTGCAAAAGCCTATCACCATCTATTGTGATAATCTTAGCAGCATACAGTTAGTACAAAACCTTGTTTTTCATGCTAGAACAAAGCATATCAAGGTACATTATCACTTCACCAAAGAGAAAGTATTAGTAGGTGATATTGATCTTGTTTATGTGAGAACACATGAGCACGTTGCTGATATTTTCACTTAGCACTCGAAGCAGAGAACCTGAAGAAGTTTTGGAAGATGCTTGGATTAGAGGACATGGCATTGAGCTTGAGGGAAAGTGTTGAGATATCAAGCTCAAAATGTGATGATCCATGATGACACGTATCACTTTTTCATTTCTCTCACATGTATAATGGTCACGCTAGTATATGTCAGGGACACTTCATTGAGCTTTATTATGAGTGGCAGAGTCATCTATCATGACCCGCACCCTGGTCTCGTATACACTACCATGTAGCTTAACTAAGTCACGTGGTCCAAACTGTGGTGACCACAATGACTGATTCAAACAACAGGTGTGCTCTAAATCCTCGTGCATCACCTCCACTCCCTTGCAGCTAGAGCTGCCATGAATAGGAAGGGTCTGCACTAGGTGGACTGCCTTTTTGCCCTTTTCGGGGGTCGTACTAGACTCTGGTCCCTTCTTCTTTTCTTCCCCCTTCTTGAGTGGACAGTTCCACTGTGAATGGCTAGGGGATAGGCACCTAAAACACAGGTTCTCCCTTTCGGCCTTCTCAAACTGGTATGTAGATAGTCTAGGCCCTTGTGATCTTTGTTTTTTAATAAAAACTTTGTTTTTCCCAAAAGGCAAATTTTTCTTAAATTTAGTCGTACTAAGAGGCTTGAGGGGCTGATCCGTCTCCATAGGAGTATACTGAGGATGGTTATGGTCCTCATATATCTGCGCATATTTGATCGCCTCCTCAAACGTCTTAGGCGCATTCCTTTTGACTTCCCTCTTTATGGCTTTGTCTAAGCCCCTAACAAACCCTCTGGTCTTCTGAAAATCATCTAAGCCCTTAAGTTTCAGAATGATCTCCCTATAGTGAGATAGATAGACTGAAAGAGGCCTACCTCTTTGAGTAATCCTATCCCACTCATCCCAATTCCTCTCTTCCTCGTTCTCAGGAAGAAACTCTTTTAGAAAAAGAGTCTCAAACTGAGTCCAGTCAGTAGGGATAGAGTTCGCCTCCTTAAGACTCATCCACCACTTATAAGCACACAGGCCGAGGGAGAGACTCGCCTCTAGCACACGATACTCAGGTGGGGCCCTTCAATTGATGCAAATCATGCCACTTTTGTAAAAA
>CM035429.1:54057593-54117593 GCA_020310875.1 Ceratopteris richardii
CACATTGGACTTTGGTGGGAGATTGTTACCATTAGTGTCTATGTTAAAGGCCAAATGGCCATCAGACACCTTGTATATTCATCTTCTAATAAACGTTTTAGTGGCATGGTCAACCACAAATCGTAATTGAGACCACTCAGCTATGAAACTTCTTTACAATGGATTTGTGCTTTTTTATTTCTTTGGTTTTTGCATTTTTTGCAAATCTAGATGTACAAGTACACTTGGCATCGATGTATCATTCCAAAGGGTCATGCTAGTAGGGGATGAGAAGCTACCCTTTATCCTCCACAATTCTTCTCCTCCAATAGCATTCTAAAAAGCCATTTGATAACCCATCACCTGACATAAGATAGCATATTGCCAAGAGATTCTACATACACAACTTGGGAATCTGTTATACTTTATGGAATAATGGAATGTTATATGGATTTGAATGTCTTGAGGTTTTTAATGTGATTTGAATGTCTTGAGGTTTTTAATGTGATTTGAATGTCTTGAGGTCTTGAGGTTTTTAATGTGATTGTGTTTTGATTTAGCAGGTGAAGAATCATTTCTTTTTTTGAAAAATAGTTGGTCGCTTAAAAATTGATGATTTGTAAATAAAGAATATTTTCATAAATGCGCGCTTTTCGAAGCACCATCCTCATGTATCTTCTATTCATGACGTAATGAAAAATACCTATAAATACACATACTGTGATAGACTCATCCATCAGAGTATGTGGGGGGAGATTGTACTGAATCTTGTGTTTAGTCTCTTATCTCTCTCTATTTTGTGAGCACTCTTATGTGATTTTGTTTATGTACTATCTCTATGTACGTGTGTCTGCAAGATCTAGTCAATAGAGGTATCATAGCCTATGCGCATCTACGGAGGTGTACTTTTCGGCATTCAATCGTGGTTCGCGGCATCAGTTCTAGTTTGTTAATTACTGACCAGTCCAGGGTTGAATTTGTCAATGCATGTGTTTTTTTTTTTTGGTTTGTCAGTGTCATTTTTGAATTTTTTGGAATATGTTATTGTGCTTTGTGCATTGTGCTCACTGTCACACTGTGCTCATTGTACTCACTGTGCTCATTGTACTCGTTGTGCACACTATCACACTGTGCACTATGCGGGTTTCGGATGATTTATCAAATTCGGTTATCAAATTTGGTTATCAAGTTCCTTTATCAATTCGGTTATCAATTTGGCATCTTTGAATTCTTTGGTAGCTATTGGCTACACATGAACCATCTCTAACTAATGAATGGCAATAAGAGTTCACTTATTTCCCTAGTTAGCTTACTTATTTTCCTAGTTAGCATGTAGGGATTTGAACCCACCAACTCTCACTTACAAGAGATATGCTTTATCCACCAACCTATTTCACATATTGATACCCCATTCCTTTTAATAAATATTTCACATAACTTCTAACACTCTCTTCCCTTTATTTATTTATTTAACACTCTCATTCATTTATTGATTTATTTTTATATATTTCCAAGAGAAAACCTTTTCTTTTCTATTTCAATTCTAATATTGCTAAAATTATTTTTCACATGTTTAGTAATAGATAAGGCCATGGATCCTACCCATACTACAGAGGATTTTGGTAAGTTATTTATTAAATGTTATTTATTAAATGTATTTTTCCTCATCATGGTAAGTTATAAATTAAATGTATTTTCCACATCATGGTTTTCTAAAATTTATTCTATCACATCGAGATGTTCATTTTTGTAATCACTTTTGGGTCGCATTATTTCAAAATTTAGGTTCCAAAATAGACTTTAACTCTGCATATCATTCACAATCACATTAACTTTGAGTTTTCCATTTCCGTGCATGTGTTTTTTGTTGGAATTCGAGGTATGCAGATGAACAACACAAGGAAGAAGAAGAAGCTTGGAGCACAACACACAATGCTGAATGTATTACCACTAGAATATACAAAGATAAGTAACCCTTTATTCCAATAGGCATACATACAAGCCGGGGGCAAAAAACCTCCTAAAGAGGGAAAAAAGTGCTCCAATGGTCCTAGTGTGTTCACACACATCACAACCTAAATATATCAACAAACCCCCCCTTGGAGTAATGCAGTGAACAAGGAGCTGACACTCATGTATAAGGAAGTGCCATGCTATGTGGAATCAATCCACAAAAGGAAGTAAGACCAAAGCTCACCAAAAGTTTCAAACTTCTCCCTAGACAAAGCCTTCATGAAAAGGTCAACAATCTTCTCTTGCATGGGCACAAACACCAAGTTGATCTCTCCAACAGAGAACCTCTCCTTGACATAATGATAATGAACCTCAATGTGCTTAGTGCGAGCATGGAACACAGGGTTCCTCACAATTGCCAATGCGCTCTAACTATCAGTGAAGATGGTGGTGGCATAAGATTGACCAACACGCAAATCAGCCATAAGGCGTCTGAGCCACACACACTCAACATTTGGTGTGAAAGCTGCCCTATACTCAACCTCACAAGTGGAAGTGGCCACAATGGGCTCCTTCTTGCTCAACCAAGATATACATGAGCTACCAAGCATGAAGCAAAAGCCACTAGTGGACACACGAGTGTCATAGCGACCAACCAGTAGCGAAAGATGCGCTTAACTGCCTGCTAAGGCTTGACATCTGGGCAATGCATAAACTTTCTCATATGTGAGACAACAAACTGAATATCTAGCCAAGTAATGAATAAGTAAATCAAGCATCCAACAGCTTGCTGATAGAGAACATCATCAAATGCATCTCAAACATCATGAAGACTCGATCGTAAACCTGTCTCCATAGGAGTGGCGATAGGTTTACAATCTTCAAGGCCAAAATGCTGCGATAATGTGTCAATATATTTCATTTGACACAAAGCCATTCCACCATCATCTTCCATAAAATGAATGCCCAAATAATGATGCAAGTGCCTCAAATTAGACATCTCAAATGAGGCATGCAAATCAGCCTTAAAATCAGCAATATGCTTGTCATGAGGTCCAGTGAACAACATGTCATCAACATACACAAAAATGATCAAAAGCACATCATTAGCATGCTTAATATATAAGGTGCTTTTAGTTGGACTGTTCTCAAAACCATGTGCAACCAGATAGTCATGTATCTTTTCATACCAAGCACGTGGTGCTTGCTTTAAACCATATAATGCCTCCTTCAACCTGCACACTTGGTTTTCATGCCCGTTTCGCACAAAACTAGGGGGCTGAAAACACAAAGACTTCTTCATGCAAGTCACCATTCAAAAATGTGGTTTTAATGTCCAACTGATGTACATTCCAACCATGATGAGCAGCAAGTGCATAGATGCTATGAATAGTAGTCATTCGGCATGTATGCGCAAAAGTTTTATCAAAATCAATGCCTCTTTCTTGTGCATAACCCTTTGCAACAAGCCTAGCCTTATACCTGTCAACTATTCCATGAGGCTTACGTTTCAGCTTGTATACCCACTTAGTGCCAATGGCCTTCTTGCCAAGAGGCAAGTCACATAAAGTCCAGGTACCATTTTTCATGATAACATTATATTTTGATTGCATAACATCCATCTAATTTTCAGAACTTTGTGCTTCATCAAACAAAACAGGCTCATTCTTATCACAGATACTAGAGGTAGCCATATCATAGCAATCTGATGCAAAAGAGGCACTATGAGATTCTGAACTAGTATGATATGATAGAGGTGCATCATATTTGCTATCAGGCAAAGTCTGCACTAGCCATTTTGGCATAGTTTTCCCCTCATCAATATCAACTCTCTCATTAACAAGTGCATCATGTAAATCTGCATCAGAAATGGAATGATCTTCATCATCACATGAAACTTGCAAAGGTTGAGAAGTTGCCTCATTAGGACCAACACTAGACTATCCACCTGTAAAAAGAGGTAACAAAGTATCATACATGTCTTTGGAACTAACAAATGTCTCCTTCGTACATGAAAGTAAAGCCTGAATAGCATCTTCGACAAAAGCAACATCATGGCTAACCAAAATGCATTTGATACAGACGATAGCCTTTGCTTTCAAAACTGTACCCAACACAAATACGTTTTACTGCTTTATCATCCAATTTCCTGTGATGTTGTTTAGGCACTAATGCACATGCCAGACAACCAAAAACACACAAGTGAGCAACAAATGGCTTATGACCATGTGAAGCCTCATATGGAGTGATAAACTGCAATGCTTTAGTGAGAAACCTGTTAAGTACATACGCTGCACACATAACAGCCTCAAGCCAAAAATTATGTGGTAAAGCCTGACTCTTGACCATACACCTCGCCATCTCCATGAGTGACCCAAGTTTTTGTTAAGTAACTCCATTTCGTTGAAGTGTATAAGACACTATACACTGATTTTTTATCCCACCTTCAACTAGAAATGCATTAAATTCAGAAGACATATATTCCCCCCCCTCGATCAGAACAGAGGGTGCCCGTTTTACATGTTGACAAATTTTCAACCAAAACAAAAAACTGTTTGAAGGACACAAACACTTCGGACTTTGCTCTCAATGGATATACCCATGCATGCCTAGAAAAATCATTGATGAAAGTCATGAAGTAAATATAGTTCCCAAAAGAAGGTGTCGGCATAGGACCGCAGACATCACTATGAACAAGCTGCAATTTATGAGTAGCTCAAATTGACCATCTTTTGGGAAGGAGGAAGGCTGCATTTCACCCAAAATATAGCCTTCACATATACTGGGTACCTCAAGTTTGGGCAAAGAGGACACCATTTCAGATTTCTGTAAGTGTAGCAAACTAGTAAAATTCAGATGACCAAAGTGTGCATGCCAAAGCTTTGCATCTGACATAGCCTAAGAATCATGTACTGCATATGCTGAATCATTCACAGATTTTTCATAATCTATGAGCTTATACAACCCACAACATAAAATGGCGAAAGAAATAATCACATTGCCATTTGACAAATCATGTACTGTACATCTGTCATCAACAAATTTCATAACCAAGCCAATCTTGGCTAATGTAGAAACTGATAACAATTTTTTCTTGATCCTTGGCACAAATAAAGCATCTAATAATGTAAAAGAACTACCATGAGCAATAGTCAAAATGATCTTACCAACTCCCATAACAGGATAGGAGGAGTTGTTGGCACATATGACAGTATTCCCTGTAGGGGTAGACTCAAGTGAAGTGAAGAAACTGTGTTGCGAGGTGATATGTTTGGTTACCCCACTATCAAAGTACCAAACATCTGAGTCTAATGTAGACATACATTGCTCATGAGAAGATGGGTCAAAACTTCAAACAGTAGTAAATGCCCATTCTTCATTTTGCACAAGATTAGCGAACTTTGTTTTTGGTGTAGAGGCCTTTGCAACAACCATTCCAACTTTTGCAACCAATTTTGGATATTTCTTTATGACATGATCGTTTCCTTTATAGTACTTGTAAAAGAATTTTTGCTTTTCTAATATTTTCTTATCTTTGACTTTCTTCTTTGAATGTGCAACATTTGCACATTTTTGCTTATTAGTGGATGAGCTCCATTTACCTTTGCCCTTCTGACTAGCCAAGAAAGCTTGATTTGCAACATGCATAATGGACGTGTTCTACCTAGATTGATCTTCCTGCAACATAACAGAGACTAACTCTTCAAATGTCAAGGCATTTGGATTGCCCTTCATCATCAAATGAAGAGTAGAAGCGAAATTCTCATATGAATTAGGAAGACCATTTAGAAGAGTCTGCACAAGTGAACTATCCGATATAACTTCATCTGCAGAAATCAATTGTTCCTTCAAGCCTTTGATCTTTGCCAGAAAACTGTCCATAGAATCACCTTCATTCATGTGCTCACTCTCCAATTGTTTTTGGAGGTAAGCAATAGGAGCCTCATTCCTTGCCTGGTATAAAGTGGTAAGTGTATCCCATGTATCCTTTGCTGTTTTGCAAGAGCGAAGTTTGATAGACAAGGCTATCAATGCATGTGTGTGAGCATCTCTGCCATCCGAACGAATTTGCTCTATAGTAGGTGGAGCAGGAACCGCAACATGAACATGAATATGAAGAATATCAGCATCTTCAACACCATGTGCATCCGCATCAATACCTATATTTGCAGGTGTAATAGGATGTTTTTCAACAACCTCCACAATATTCCATAGTCCTTTTTCGACCAATACATGATGCATCATATAAGCCCGTAATGGGTAATTCATACCATCCAACTTATCCTCAACGACCAACATACGAAATACATCACTTCTTCCAGCCATGGCCATTGACTAAAATACCCTAATGCAAAAAATTGACTGTATCTCAAAAAGTTGAACAAAACTACCTTGTCGAGTTTTGCTAAACCTGTAGCAAGCTTTGAGATGCTTATACTGGAGAATCGAAACCTGTATATATCTTTGGCACAAAAAGATAAAATTTCCTACACAAGCACTGTGATAGTGCATTCGAAGGCTGAAACGAGCTGAGATCGCGATTTCGGCACCACAGAGTGAAACAGTTTTGATCTGCTAATCACCCTGAGTATGCTCACCAAATTTTGTGTGATTTTGAGACTGTGATCGGAGGGGTGTCGACGATGCCCTAGATGAAGCGGCAACTTATTTTGATACCAATTATTGGAGTTTGAGATCTGGGGAAGCATGCAAACAACAAAAGGAAGAAGAAGAAGCTTGGATCACAACACACAATATTGAATGTATTACCACTAGAATGTACAAAGATAAGTAACCCGTTAGGGCAATAGGTGTATATACAAGGCGGGGGAAAAAACCTCGTAAAGAGGGAAAAAGTGCCCTGATGGTCCTAGTGTGTACACACACATCACTACCTAAATATATCAATATTTTTACATGAAATATGCTTATTATTATTGAGTGATGGGACATGTGACTAGTTATCCATGTCTATTTAATTCGTATCAACTGAGGTCAGTTGCTTCTCAACTAGGAAGCATTTTATACTTTATGGAATAATGGAATGTTATATGGATTTTAATGTCTTGAGGTTTTTAATGTGATTGTGTTTTGATTGAGCATGTGAAGAATCATGAGGGCATGAACGTGCATGGACTTATTCATATATTTTTGAAGATAGTTAAAAGATAATATTTTAGATATTTTTTTAAAATAGTAGGCCACTTAGAAAGCGACGACTTGTAAATAAAGCAGAATTTCATAGATGCACACTTTTCGAAGCGCCATCCTCATGTATCTTCTATTCAAGACGTAATGAAAAATACTTATAAATACACATACTCTAATAGACTTATCCATCAGAGTATATGGAGGGAGATTTTACTAAATCTTGTGTTCAGTCCCTTATCTCTCTCTATTTTGTGAGTACTTTTGTCACATTTCGTTTCTGTACTATCTCTACATACGTGCGTTTGCAAGATCTGGTCAAATGAGTCCTTAAGAGAGAGTGGTAAACCTTTTCAACTTCAAAACATGTGCAAAAGAGATGCCTAATTTCTTGCTTTTCTCTCGGGCATCTCTTACACTAAGGGGATGTAAATTAATTTGTGGGACCTCTAAGGAATATTTTAAAGAGTGTGTAGCACATTTGTAATTTACATAGCATGCTCTTTAATAACTTTTTTGCAGTTAATATAGCCTAAACACCCTTTTTTTGAAGAGGAAGTTCCACCGAAGCTTAATGCTCCTTTGCTTGAATGGATTGAAAGAACACTTGTACAAGTGAACAAGCTTAATACTCATGGGACTTGTATCCTACAAAGCAGAGGTTAGATTGCCCGAAGGTGATACTAGAAAAGATTACCCCAAAAGCAACTGATTTTAAAATTGCTCAAAAATATTACTCTCGCTTTAAACCCCACAAATATCCTCCCGGAGAAAAAGCTTAAACCCTCGCCCCAGCTCAAGAGACAGAAGACCCAACGATGAACCTTTTGTGAACTCTATTGTGTGTAACTTCGAGTATGTTTCTTGGTTAGTGTATGAGCTCTAGATGGGATTTCTAGATGGATAATGGTCAAGTCAAGTGGCGGCCATGGCCGCCCACTTGCTTTAAATTGCCGACGTGTAAAACCGTCGATAAAATCTGTTGTCGGGCTTTCTCCAACTTCAAAAAAGCGTCTTCTGCTCCCTTTTTCTACGATCTTAGGGAAAGACAGGCTGATCCGATTCCATCTGCTCTCTCCTCATTTCTGCACTTCCACCATATCAATCTTCCTGTTCCATCTCATCTCCTCTCTCTGCGCTCTTTCTCGAGTGATCTTCGTGCTCTCATTGATCTTCCATAGCTTTTTCCTGCAAGTTCATGGGCGTAACACTACTCTTTTCGCCTCAGACCTACCTCCTCACAACGAGGTACGCCCGCAAACCCGACATTCAAATCCCAAGCTCCTTTCAATTCTCTGCAAGGCCAGCCTTATCTCTCCGACGAGTGCAGCGCATTTCCATCCATCGTCGAAGTTTGCCTGCTATCAGAAACGCTACGGCTGCGCATGCTGCTACTCTCTACGATATTTTGGAAGTCTCACCGGATGTTGAGCTTGCTGACCTCAAGAAGGCATATAGACAGATGGCAAGAAGATATCATCCAGATGTCTGCCCTTCTGTACGTGCCGAGGAATGCACCAGAAGGTTCATTGATATCCAAGAAGCGTACGAGACGCTGTCGGATCCTCGAAGACGGGCAATATATGACAATGCTGTAGCCCTCGGTCGAGTCACCGCTCCTATTTCTGGAAGGCACGAGGGTTCAAAAAATCAGGTAATTAATTTTGTTGTACTTCTATTCTTTAGGAAATGTTGCATTTTTTCTCCTCGTTTTACGCGAAAGAGCATGTAATGCGGGCTTGTTCCTTGGATGCGAGATTATAACAACAGCTTAGCGGAGGTTTGTGTAGGTTAGGTTCCCTGCACAGGTAAATAATTTTGTTGTACTCGTATTTCTCAGGAAATGGTGCATTTTGCAGATTAGTCTGTCTACTAGCTGTCTCCGATTTTTCGTCCTTGTTTTGAAGTTACGCGAAAGAGCTTATTCCTTGCTAGCTTATTCCTTGGGGATGTGAGATAATACCGATAACTTAGCGGAGGCTTGTGTAGGTTAGACTCGAAGAAAGTCTGTCCTAAGAACTATATTACTTCTCTTTCTCCGCTGATGTCGAAGATCCTCCATTACAGTTGTATACCCATGGAAAGAGGCCTTTCTGGCAGGGAGAGGAACGTCATTATAAGGATTTTTGATGATTACTTTGCAGCCCTTTGCGGATGTGTGGAGAAAGAATTAAGGGCTTCTCTGGGGTTGTGATTGGGGCATTGTCCGTGAATGACAAACTTTTATGGTTCACACACGAGACCTGTATATGCCAAACAGGAAGAGGGATGTGTTCATTTCGTAAACGCAGCATGGTTTTATATATTTAATGGCCGATCATTCTTATTTCAATTCTGTTGCAGTGCTTTGATGTGGGGGAATCGATTCTACGCCATATAATTTTTTTCTGCCGTCAGTTTTTTGAGGCATATCCTTAATGATGTCCCTATCGTTATTTCAGGAGTATAGCTATGCAGATTGGAGGTTGCAATGGGAAAGTCAGCTGTTCGAGCTCAAGATTAGGAGTGCTTCCAGAGCTAGGAAAGATTCGTGGGCAACTCGAGTACGAGTACAGAACGGTTTTTAAACGCATGCATGCAGAACAGTTTTCATAACGAAGGAGATATGCTGGGGCTAGCTTTTGCTTGGATTTGCTTAGAAGGTACTTCTGTTGTATGGTATCCAGCAACATCGGCAGTTCTTCGGGGGTTGTTTGAGGATTTGGAAAGTGACGGATTGCAGCATGTTTTGGCGACATGATGATTGAGCTGAAAGATTGTTGGTGTTCTGACACATCCATGATTGAACTGTATGATTGGGGGACATCTGCATCATATACTGTAAATAATGGCTTAGCATCTCATTGTGATCACCAATAATATCTCAGTAATTGCAGGTGAACGGATGGTGGACATCCTCCATGTATAGGAGGAAAACTTCATCCATTCTCTGTAAATTTTGCGTTAAAAACCAGCCTTAGTTCATTGCTGTTGAGTGGGCGTTTGTTATATCTCTACCCTTAATTGACTGCTATTCAATGGGCATTTACAAGAGATTGGTGCGAACTCTGAATGATTCTCTCTTTAGCACGATCTGGTACGTTTGTGAACTATAGCATGCCTGCTGGATTAAGAGGGCGACTATGTGGAAGGTATTAAAAAAGAGCTTTGCCATGATTTACAAATCCCAGGGATTATATTTGATGACCACAATAAAATTCAGAAAAGAAGGATCGAGCGTTTTGCAAGGAAATTCAAGTATTTTGATGGATGATGATGACCTTGTAGCAATTTTCGAGGGAGAAGCATGAAATATTCTCATACAGGCTAAGCAGATCTTAATTATGAATTGCAATAGCATATGATTTGTAGGATAAATGAGAGTTCCTCATGTCCAGACTTTGAAAGGTTAAGAGTAAGAGGCGTAGAGATCCGCACACAGGTCTTTTCTGTTACAAATATACACTCACAAACCCAACCTCGTAAGGTAGAGGCACCCATCATGAGAATCTCATGGGCATGTCCAGCCAAGACTTGAACTCAGGACTTCCTCCCGTAGCTTCATGCATTGTATATTGTTGGTCTTCTGCCCTTTCTAGCATTGTATATTGATGACGAAATGTGAGATTTTTTGTCATTTGAAAACATCTGACACTACATTCTGTTGAAAATGTCTACGAGATTCAGTTTGATACTTTTGGAAGCAATGGACGTTTCTGGACTATAGCATGTCTTTTGGATATGGAGTGCGATTATGTTGGGAGCATCCAAAGAAAAGCTTTATTACGCAGTCAAGTCCTATACATCAATGGGAGCATTTTTAGTGAGCACAACAGATTTCAGAAAAGGATTGAGCGCTTTACAGAACAAAAATTTAAGTTTTCTGATGGATGATGACCTGAAGAGAGAGAGAAACATGGAAATATCCTCATTACAAGATTGACAGATCAATCAATTCGTTGACTTTGAAAGGTTAGAGGGAGAAGCATCCTCTTCATGACACTTTTTCAATTGATGTTATTTTAGACAACATTACAACTGGTTTCAATTGGTTTAGACTGGTCAAAGCCATTATATGTCCAGCCTGGGGATTGAACTGGGAATTGAACCCTGGACCTTGACCTTTGGACCTTCGATTGATGTTGGTTTTCTGCCCTGTCTAACACTACATGTCAATGACAAATTGATATCTAACACTCCATGATTTGGAAAAATTTGACAGCCCATTCTGTTGGGAAGAGGTCCGCGAGCTCCAGTCTCAGATTTGGAAGCAATGAACTCGACACACATACTATGTACAGATGTTTCATATTGAGTGCGATGCGATGCGATGAGTGCAAGAAAAATGTACCTGAATGTGGACTTCGTCCCAAATAAATTATTTGGAAGAAATCAAAGCGCTAATTACATGTCTTTGATACGTACGACGAATTTTCAGAACTTTTATTAATTTAAATAAAGAGGCAAATCAATGCATGCATAGGATGGGAGAAAGATTAAAAGAAATGGAAATTGGAGAACAATAGCTATGTTCACAGGTTGATGTTTTTTGAGGACGCTCGAGGAATGAGCTTTTTGATGATAATGGATCAAAAATTGATGGATTAAAAATGATGAGAAGAGCTCTATGGGGGGGGGGGGGGGGGGGGGTATATGTGCTACATGTTATTATTGACTTATATGAGGACCATTTTTTAAAGAGTTCTTACATTTTGTAATCCTTATAAGACATCGTGTTGGGATGCAGATTTCCACCATGGTGTGAATATTATAGGAGCAATATTAGTGGCATGTAAGGATGGAGCCTTTATTTGAAGAGGACCGATGTGCCAATAGTGGTCCCCTTTTTTTTTTGAGAGTACAATGAATTGGAAAGACACACATGCCCGACCTCCTAAGGTAGATGCACCCATTTTAGGAAACTCATGGACACTCATCTTTGGGAACTCAATGGACATGTCCAACTAGGATTTGAACTCAGGAATTCCTCTTACAGATTCAAAGCATCAACCACTAGGCCAAGAGTGGTCTTTTGCTTCACTTATCTTTGCAAGAAAGATGGTTGGGATTGGATGGCTCTTTGTAGACCAATTTTAGATGGAGAAATTTTAAATTTTGTAATGAGAATTGATGGACTTGGTTGATAGTTTTGTAAAAAAGATATAGGTAGGGAAAATGGAAGCAATGATCTAAAGCAATGAAAAACCACTATGCTAAAAACGAGAAGAAAAGAACAAATAAGTTTGAATTTTCCTTTATGTTTTTTTTTTTGGTATAGTTTGAGGCGATGATTACAACCATGTGAAAAGAAGGGTCAAGGCCAGAGGGAGCGGGGCAACTCCAAACAATTGGTAGATTTATGAGTATTAAAAAATACTCAATTCCCTCCATTTGGATAGCACTTGATCCATTTTTATCAAGGCTTCCTAAAGAACCATATCCAATTTTTTGATAATGAGGGAAGAAAAATAGAGCAATTTTGAACTTATCTTCAAAAGGAGGAACATAAATGTTTGTTACAATCAAAACGGAATATATACTTATAGTGAATTAAAAAAGGTTTGGTCTTCAAGGGTTCCTTTTTTGCCATATTAAGTATATGTGTTATTATTATTATTATTATTATTATTATTATTATTATTATTATTATTATTATTATTATTATTATTATTATCATTATTAATATTGTGCAGGTTTGGTCATGAACCTACTCTTCCTTTTAGGCTTGAAAGATTGAAATGAACAACTCATGCACCTTGGGAATCCCCTTTGTCCCCCACTTTGCAAGGGTTAAATGTCAAGACACACTCCAAGTTTTGGACCTTAGACCATACACTCTAGGTCAAAAGTGTTATCAATACACCATGGATCTTGACAATATGGGGTTATTTTTTAAGTTTGTTTTTGATTTAGGCCTTAATTTAGTGTGGCAAAAGTTTAGAATTTCAGAATTAAAAAGTAAATTCCCTTAAGAATGTAGGTGCTGTGACTTGGAAAAAGTGAGTTCTTTTGATAAATGTGTCCTTGGAGTGTCCCTTGAACCCTCTCTCTCTCTCTCTCTCTCTCTCTCTCTCTCTCTCTCTCTCTCTCTTACGCCATTTCCCCTCTCATTAACTCCATTGAACTTAAGGAATGTCGAAAGCTCAACTTTTCAAGTTTTGTGATAAATTTGGTCAAATACTCTTCACATTCTCATATGTTTTTTTTCTTGAATATATATATATATTTTAATATATATCGTCTCTATCCATGAATTTAATATGTGCTGTGTGATTTGCTCAAGTGTGACCATCATCTTCAACATTTTTTTTCTTGTGAGGAAAATTTTCATATGAAGAAATGATTCGAACTAATAGATTCAATCTAAGTCTTGATCTAGAGATAGATTATGCATTCCTACAAAGCCAAAGCATAAAAAAGAATGAAGTTGAGCTAACCCAACTACGATTCCAAGGATGCATATCATTACACCTATGGAGCATTGGCACAATATACTCTTGAACCTCTTACAAATTGTTCACCATCAACAAGAATGAAGTCAAGTTAACCCAACAACGATTGCGAGGATGCAAGGCATTAGACCTATGGAGCATTGGTACATTATATCCTCTTGAAACTCTTACAAATTTAAAAATCTTGCATCGTTGTTGCGATACATTGCTGATGGATATGATGATATGCTTGGATGTTGCATGCAATAACAACATTGTTACTTAGAAGCATGGAGGAAGAGTTATGAAGTTGTGGTTAAGCTATAGAATACCAACATGTAGGCCATCTGAGTTGAATCATAGCCAATGAATACTGCCTTGGTTGCCCTTTCATCAAGTTTACCTTTGATTCATGAAGGTACATGTATAAAAGCTAAACAACCAAATACCTTGCAATGACCTTGACTTGGTTTTCTACTAGTCCATGCTTCATAATGAGTTATATCTTGAAGAGATTTGGATGGAAGTTTTGTTAACAAGATATATAGGTATTGAGATTGCTTCTGCCCATAAATAGTGTTTTCTTCAAGCATTGTTCTAGCTAATCCAACTAGAGTCTTGTTTCTTCTCTCTACAATTCAACTCAATCGAGGAGAATACTTGGTATTAACTTCCCTTTTGATGCCTTTATCCTGCAAGAACACATTAAAATATTTGGACAAGTATTCTCCCCCTCCATCATATCTGAGTTTCTTCAATGATCTACCTATATGATTCTCCATATGTGCTAGATACTACTTGAAGCATTTAAACACTTCATTCTTATTCTGTGTGTATGACTTGCAGACCTAGGAAGAATGTGAGCTCACCTAAATCACTAATTTTGAACTCCCTTGCATATGCCTTTTGATCTTTTGTATGCCTTATTTGATTGCTGTTGAGTGGGCGTTTGTTATATCTCTACCCTTAATTGACTGCTATTCAATGGGTATATTGATGATGAATTGATATGTGAGAATTTTTATCATTTGAAAACATCTGACACTACATTCCGTTGAGAATGTCCACGAGCTTTTGTTTGATATTTTTGGAAGCAATGTGTTTTCGGACCATAGCATGTGTTTTGGACCATAGTATGTGTTTGATTTGGAGGCAATGGACTCGACACATTAGTATATGCACATGTTTCATATTGAGCGAGATGCGAAAGTGCAAGAAAAATGTACCCAAATGTGGACTTCATCCCAAATGGATTATTTGGAGCAAATCAAAGCGCTAATTACATGTCTTTCATGCATACAATGAATTTTTAGTGTACAAAACTTTTATTAATTTGAATAAAGAGGCAAATTAATGAATGCATAGGATGGGAGAAAGATTAAAAAAAAAAGGAAATTGGAGAACAAAAATGCTCACAGGTTGATGCTTTTTGAGAAAGCTCGAGGAATGAGCTTTTTGATTATAATGGATTAAAAATTGATCGATTAAAAAGGATGAGAAGAGCTCTATGGAGGGTTTATATGTGCTACATGGTATTATTGACTTATATGAAGGCCGTTTTTTAAAGAGTCCTTAAATTTTCTAATCCTCAAGACATTGTTGGGATGAAGTTTTCTACCATTGTGTGAATATTGTAGGAGCAATATTAGTGGCATGTTCAGATGGAGCCTTTTCTTTTGAGAGGACAAATGTGCCAAGAGTGGTGCCTTGTTGTTGAGAGTACAATGAATTGGAAAGACACACACACTTGACCTTGTAAGGTAGAGGCAACCATCTTGGGGAACTCATGGACACCCATCTTTGGGAACTCATGGAAATGTCTAGCCAGGATTTGAACTTAGGGCTTCCTCCTAGAGATTCAAAGCATCAGCCATTAGGCCAAGAGTGGTCCTTTGCTTCACTATCTTTGGGATTGGATGGTTATTTTTAGATGGAGAAATTTTAAATTTGTAATGAGAATTCATGGATTTGTGTGATAGTTTTGTAAAAAAGATAAAGGGGGGGAAAATGGAAGCAATTATCTAAGACAATTTGGAGATGAAAAACAATTATGCTAAAAATGAGAAGAAAAGAACCAAAGAAGTTGGAATTTTCCTTCATGTTTTTTTTTGGGGTATAGTTTGAGGCGATAAGTTCAACCATGTGAAAAAGAAGGGTCAAGGCCAAAGGGAGCCTTATCCAAAACTACTTAAATGATGATGGGATGGAAATAAATGGAGGGAAAAATCTCAGGACCCCTTGGAATCTCCATGGGGTCCACCATGTCGTCTTAACAAAGGTGAGAGATAGGACTTGAATAAAATGCAAGAAAGTAAAATAGATGGTGGGAGGGGGGCAACTCCAAACAATTGGTAGATTTATGGATATTAAAAAAAATACCAAATTCCCTCCTTTTGGATAGCACTTGATGCATTTTATCAAGGCTTCCTAAAGAACTATATACAAATTTTTTGATAATGGGGGAATAAAAATAGAGCAATTTTCAACTTATCTTCAAAAGGAGGAACATAAATGTTTGTTACAGTCAAAATGGAATATATACTTACAGGGCATTAAAAAAATTTTGGTCTTCAAGGGTTCCTTTTTTGCCATATTAAGGATAAGTTATCATTATTATTATTATTATTATTATTATTATTATTATTATTATTATTAATATTTTGGAAGTTTGGTCATGAGCCTACTCTTCCTTTTAGGCTTCAAAGATTGAAATGAAAAAGTCATGCACCTTGTCCCCCGCTTTGCAAGGGTTAAATGTCAAGCCCCACTCCAGGTTTTGAATCTTAGATCTTACACTCTAGGTCAAAAGTTCTATTACTACAACACAAACCTTGACAATATGGGGTTATTTTTTAAGTTTTTTTTTGATTTGGACCTTAATTTAGGGTGGAAAAAGTTTGGAATTTTAGGATTGAAAAGTGATTTCCCTTAGGAATGTAGGTGTTAGGACTTGGAAAATGTGAGTTCTTTTGATAAATGTGTCCTTAGAGTGTCCCTTGAACCCTCCCTCTCTCTCCCTCTCTCTTTTACATAACTTCCTCTCTCATTAACTCCATTGTGCTCAAGAAATGTCGAAAACTCAACTTTTTAAGTTTTGTGATAAATTTGGTCAAATACTCTGTTCATTCTCTCATATGTTTTTAGATTTCTTCTTGACACATTTAATGCTAAAATCTTCTCAATATTCTATTTTAAAAAAGGTTATTGAATATTTTTAAGAACTTCCAAATATTTGAGTACTAGGGTTCGTTGAGAAGATCTAATTTGTGGCCTCTCTTTTACACAATCTTTCTTTTCTCATTCATTCTCTCTCTCTCTCTCTCTCTCTCTCTCTCTCTCTCTCCCCCCCTCTCTCTCTCTCTCTCTCTTTCTCTTTGCCTTTCCCTAGCTATGAACTTTAACTCACCTTGTGCTCTAGTTATGTCAAAGTGTGATCACCAACATGAGTGTTATTTTTTTTTTGTGAGGATTGTTTCGTGCAAAAAAATAATAGGGAGTGACAAAATTTATTTCATCTAGAGTTACAAGAATGAAGTTGAGTTGATTCAACTAGGATTGCAAGGATACAAGGCATAAGACTTATGGAGTTCTATTGAATTACATCCTTTTGACTCTCTTATAATGTTTCATCATCATTTATTATCATCTTGAGTTAATGGTATGATTGAATGTCACATGTTTTTGCACTATTGTCATATACAAGAGTGGAAGAAGAGATGAACTTGAAGATGACATGCATAATATCAAAGGAACACAATCATAAGATATAAATGTTGCAAACAAATATTAAGGACTTGACAGAAGAGAATCAAAATATAAAGATTAATTTATTAAAAGATTAAGGATTTGACAAAAGAGCATAAAAATATGAAGATTAAATTATTAAAAGAGAAGGATAAAGAAAGAGTCATGTGAAACACAAAGCAAGGTATCTAATATCAAAGAGTCATGTTATGAGCTGAATTGATAACATGCAACATCAGATAGATCAATTTACACGTTTTCCTATTGATTGTAACATGAGAAAGAGAGAGCCTAGAGCATAAAATCTCTTTCCAAAAGTGAAGAAGTCCTAAAATATAGGTTATGATCAACAAGGTGGATGTTGAATTTCCTTTTTTGGCTTGTTTGTATGATCAACTATATTAGTATTAACACACATACAATAGGTTTTTGGCAAGATCAAATGATGGGAATATATACTTGTTTAGAGAGAAGAAGATTTAATATAGTCAAATACATTGTCAATAGTTTGAATATAATTGAAAACCTATAATGTAGCAATATTTGTAAGGATACTCAAGAAAAAATTATACAAAGAATTTTTAAGTTTGATGACATCACAACAAATGTTAGATATTTTAGATGTCATTGGTATAAGTCAAAAGGGATATCGACAAATTTTTAATACCATCAACATTTTACATAACTTAAAGGGTTTCATGCATCCTTTGCTTCTAACATCATTTAATCTGAATATGGTTATGGAGAAGTCCCATTATGATGTCAGAAGCTTGAGGAAAACCAAGAATGGTGTGATATTATGGAGTTACACAAGAGAATTTCAATCACAAGCTAGAATTCATTTTGAATTTGGATAAATGTCATTTTTTAAAAAGGGAAATGGTTAGAAACAATCAAATTGACAATGATGAATAAGGATTTGAATGGCATTCAGTTGTTGGAAGAAGGTAAGAATTCTACAGTGTCTCAAAATAAATCCTTTGGAATATAATCAAAACAACATATATGGTGGTTTTTGCATTTGTATTCACCATGAAACTCATGATAATTTATCATTGTATCTAGATAGCACAAACATCACAAGTATTTTAGAAAATCAACAATAAGGTGTGACAATTGAAGTTGAAAGGCTTGAAGAGTTTCAAGTGCAATGCCACACAAAGTAAGATTGGAAAACATTAAGTTGCATTTTTGGTTGCAAGCTAGGTGCAAAGCAAATACATGATATCCATGACATATCTACAATGGTTTTTGATTTTTCAAGAAAGGCTTGCCTTCCCACAGGCCATGGCAACAAGTTTCCTTTTTTTTTGGGCTTCTTTAGTGGGGCCATCTATTCCTTGGGACAATAATTGTGTGACATATCAAGGATGCACCCTTCATGTGTTTTCTCAAAGTAACAATGGCGTTCAATATGATACATTTTTTGGCATTAACTATAAGGCGATTGTCACAAAGGCTCCTAATTGTCATAGAGGCTCCTAAAAATTCTTTGTACTTCATCATCTCCAATACTACCTCTTGTGAGAAATCCTTATGAATTGCTCTTTTAAGGTCTTCATATAGTTCCAAATAGAATAAATCGTCCCAAATCTTGGTCTTTGCCAAGAGAATGGTCTAGTAGTAGATTAAACTATTAACAAAAATTAGAATATGATTATTGATGCACATGAAATGTGATAGATGTATAAATAATTATTGTCCTTGCTTCTTATAAATTTAGGAGGATTTCTTATTGAGTTTAATGGTGTTATCTTCTTAGAAGCACTTTTAGCTACTATCTTTTGGTCCTAAAAAGACTCTATTGATGTGACATGGTAACCACTATTAGTTCTATTTCTTATTTGTTAACTGTATATGGCTATAAAAGGAGGGATATATTTTGGTGATGGTGTGGATGAAGATGGGATAGAGGCTACCTCTTTGTCACTTACATTGATTGGATCTTCTAAGTACTGCATTATAATTTTTGAAAGTGATTGCACCTATGGACTTTGCTACCGTAAGGTTGGTAAAACTAGAGAAATGGCTTGCATTCATCAACATACTATTTTTCATGTTCTTTTATTAGATGTACTTGGGGCATTAACGTTTTCCCCTTTCATCTATTGAAGAAATATATCTCAAATTGAATGACTCAAACAAAGTAGTAGGAAAAGTTTGGGGTCTTCAATGGCCAAAATCACATTAATGGAAAGGGATTAACTTGAAACATGCTTTGATTTTGGCCTTAAGTGAGCGTGGTAAAAGAATAATATGTCAATTTTAGATCAGTGAATAATTACCATTCTCTCTCTTTTAGATCTTTCTCTCTCCCATTTAATGTTTTGTACTAAAGAAACTACTTCAACTCAAGTTTTTAGATATTGTGGAAGATCTGTTTAAAGAATATTTATTCTCTCTCTAAAATGGATTTTTATTCCTTCTGAAATCATTTAATGATAGAAGCTTGTATATATTCCTTTTTCTTGAAAGTTGTGAAACATTCCTAGAAACTCTCAAAATGTAAGTACTAAGATTCTGTGGCAAGATGTGCTTTATGGCTTCTGTCTTTTCCATGAGATTTCTGCTCTCATCACTAATTATTCTCTTTATCATATCTTCTCTATCCATGAAATTAATATTTACTATGTGATTTGCTCAAGTGTGACCATCATCTTCAAAATTGTTTTCTTATGAGGAAAACTTTCATGCAAAGAAATGACTCGAACTAATAGATTCAATCTAAGTCTTGATTTGGTGATAGATTATGCATTCCTACAAAGCCAAGGCATAAAAAAGAATGAAGTTGAGCTAACGGAAGTATGATTGCAAGGATGAAAAGCATTAGACCTATGGAACATTGGCACATTATATTCTCTTAAACCTCTTACAATTTTTTCACCATCAACAAGAATGAAACCGAGTTAACCCAACTACAATTGAAAGGATGCAAGGCATAAGACCTATGGAGCATTGGTACATTATATCCTCTTGAACCGCTTACAAATTAAAAAATGTTACATCATTGTTGTGATAATTGGTGACATATATGATGGTATGCTTGGATGTTGCATGTAGTTACAACATTATTAGTCAAAAGCATGAAGAAAGAGTTATGAACTTGTGGATAAGCTATGGAATACCAAAAGAGAAATGACTCTTCTACAAGAAAGGTTTGGGATGTTGACAAAGAAGAATAAAAACCTTAAACTTGAATTAAGGAATGAGAAGAGGAACCATGGAGAGCATGTTGAAAAGATGTGTGATAACTTTTTCCAACTGAGGACTTGGGCACATAATATGCATCATCTATAGATAATTTACACATTTGGTCATTGACTGTAACCTAAGATAGAGAAAGCATCAACATATAGAATCTATTTCTAGAAGCAGAGTCATGAAGTGCATGTTATGAAAAGCAAGGAAAATGATGTCTTTATGTTTTATTTCATTTTTGAATACCATTGGAGTAGTACCAACAACACATACAATAAGTATCTCAAAAAATCAATAATGGGGATACACTTTTCTATAGAGAGAACAAGAGCTTAAATGGACAAATAAAGTGGTTGAAAACCCATCAAATAGTAATCTTTGGGAGGCACTTAAGATTAAATTCCGCAAAGACTTTGTGGGCTTGATAACACCACAACATATATTGGATGTTTGTGATGCAATAGGTGTAAGTCAAAAGGGGTATTTCACACTTTTTAATATTGTTACCAGTGATTATAGATCAAAGGTATTTATATGCCCCCTACTTCCACCACCATTCACTGTGCAATGGCTTCAAAGTAGTCAAATTTAGATGTTGCAAGCTTGTTTAGTTGATATAAATATGTTGAGGGTTCATTGAAATTGCCTAATTCAAATCCGTTTCATTATTATGAACACACCAATGTTTACCTTGATGTTGAAAGAGTAGAAAAAGTAATGGTTCAATACTAGGGAGTTACAAAAGAGCAATGCAATGGTAAGTTAATCTTTGTTTTGAAGTTGGAGGACTGCCAAATTATGGAGGGCCAACAATAATAAAAAATTGGCTTCACAATGATGAACAAATATTTTAAGGGTGTGCAATTGGAAGAGGACAATGGAAACCATAAAATAACTCATAAACACCTCTATGGAATACAAAAGAAAAGCACACATGGTGGATTGCTTCCTTTGTATTGCACCATGAGAACCATGAGAGTTTATCATGGTACTTACATCAAACAAGTATTCCATAGAGCATGAAGAAGAAGCCGTTTTGCTTGAGCTTGAAGGGTTTGGAAAGATTTTAAAGTGGGGTTTCTTACAATTTATGAGGATTTTGGCATGCTCTCTCTTACATTAGGTCCAAAGTGGCCATAGACCATATTTAGGGGAAACAATCTTTGTTCAGCATGGCATGTCTTTTGGTATTTTGACTAGGTAAGACTACCAAAAGTCACTGCTACACTTATGTGTCCCTCAAGTAGCTTTGATGTGAACCGCTTACCTATACATGGACACTTTTTACTCTAGTACTAGCTAGAGGTTTTTCCCACATACAACCACATATACATGATGTACTTATATGTGGTGGTACATTATACTTAGGGAGTCACTTATGGCTCTCACTTCACTCATTCTCATATTACTAATCATCTATCTATAGAGAGCTATTTGAGCCATCACATGTCTTTGTGCTTTAATCTCCTTTGCTCTTATGTGTAATTCTATTCATGCTTCCTCACTCACTCACACACCCAACAATGGTATGGGAGCAAGTTTAGCTCCTTCTCAACCCCCTGTTTTTTGTGTCCATCACCACATGCACTTTCAACAATGCAAATTGGTTCTAAAACATAGAAGAACAAAGTTGAACACCTAGAGGGCCTTTTCATGAGGTGTGCTAGGGTTTTACCCATCGTTCAAAGCCATTCATGCAATCAAAATTGCCATTAGAGTTATTAGTTGTGAGTTACATTTCATGTTGCATTTCAACCTTGTTGAAGTTCATATCTTTCTACTTTTGAGTTCTTTGGTGCAATGGAAAGCAACAACTTGTTTGTCATGCATCACGTTGAAGATAAAGAACAAATATCCAATGTGATATTACTTGATGAAGCATGTTCTTGTTGCAAAGCAACTATGGAACATAGTGGCAGATGTTGACAAGCGACCTGACAATTCTTCTAGTACGCAGCTTGTTGTCCTAGATTCAGGTTCTTCTTCAAGGAAAATGACTATGCCTTCTCCGTGTATACAACATAAAAGTAGATGGGAAAAAAGGGATGTTTGACCTCATGCGTTGATTGCCCTTTCTATAAAGCATTGTTCCACATGTCGGATCACGCACTATGTCAAGAAAATCTTGGGATACGCTTGCTTCTTTGTACGCTGCGCATAATAAAGCACATGTTGCTTACTTGAAAAAGAAACTTGAATATCTATGTATGGCTGAAAATGAGTTAGCGGATGCATATGTTACATGCATCAAGGATTTAAAAGTGAAATTGCAAACATTGATGAAATACATTCCGGATGCATCACTCATTTCTACACTTCTCAAAGGATTCCCAGAATCCTTTAGAGCTTTGCTACTACGATTTGTTTGGTTTCTAAAGGGAATCCAATTATGTATGTTTTTGCTAAGGTTGTGTGTCTTCTTTTGCAACAAATAAAAATCAAGAGCGAATACAAGTGGTTTGCTTGAGGAAACGCAAGCACTTTCTATTGCACAAAAGGGGAAAAGCAAGTATGGTTCATCTTTGGGTTCATCAAATCTAAAGCCTCAATATTCCTCTTCCACTTCTTCCTCACATGGTGGTGACATGCAGAAGAAGAAGAGATGCAAGTATTGTCAAAAGACTAGCATACCATTGACGAATGTAGAAAGCTTGCCACGGGTAATGAAAAGAAGAAAGAATACAACATGTCTATTGTTGAGAATACATCTAATGCAAAGAATGATGAAGGTAATGTTGATCACAATGTTTTGGCATGTGTTGTTACATGTTATGTTGATTCATCATCATATTCTACATGTATGATTGTGAATGAGGCTGACTTGGATCAAATGTTTTGATAGAGGTGCTTCAAAGCATATTACATCATGCAAAATATTTTTTGCATCCGAAGGGAGGCATGTGATATGTGCAAAAAATGCTTCTTATCCTACTATTAGAGTTGGTGATATTGAACTTATAGTTGAAAATTGAGCTATTTTTACTCTCAAGGATGTATTATATGAAAAAACTTGGAGAAGCTTGTAGGAGTAGAAAAGTGAGTTGCAAAGCGACAAAGTTCAGTCCAACCAACCGATACAAGACCAACCCTTGAACTTATGGAGACTCAAATAGACCTTATAGGCATGCAATAAGTGCAATAAAATGCACCAATTACCTCGGAGCATCAAGGAGAAAGATTTGATACAAAAAAAATAGGTTTGTGCATTGACTAGCTCAAAAGACTTACTGTCTTTGGATGAGACAATTAACTTCAAATGTTCATAGCGGCCAACATGATTATAATTGGAAAAAATCCTTTTGGGTGAGTGATAAAAATAGTTTTGAGTGTCTAAAATGCACAAGAGTACAACAAATAAGCAAAATATGCTTTTGGAATCTGAAGAGTAAGGATAGAATATAACTTCATTGATTGTATCTTTGAGATACTTAAGTACTCTCTTAGCTGCATCCATGTGTGGCCTTCTTGGCGAGTGCATGAATTGACTAAGCACTGCTACACTATATGAGATGTTTGCCCTTGTATGAGTAGCATATATAAAGGTACCTACCAAGCTTTAACATTCTTTAATGTCTTCAATTTTCTCACCTTCATAAACACTAAGTTTATGATTCATCTGCAAAGGTGTACGTGCAAGATTTATGTTCTCCATTCTGAACTTGAGAAGTAGATCTTGAATGTATCTTTTTTGAGTTAGATACATCCCTTCATCTGTATAAATCACTTGCATACCTAGGAAATATGTGAGCTCACCTAAGTCACTGATTTCGAAATCCTCTTGCATGTGTCTCTTGATCCTTTGAATGCCATTCAGATCATCACCTGTCAAAATTATATTATCTGGATATACACATAGATAGATAACCTCATTGTGATCCCTTTTGATGAATAGAGAAGGATCTGAGTTGCTAGGTTTGAACCCTTGATCTTGAAGGTATGTAACCAAACTGTAATTCCAAGCTCTAGGAGCTTGTTTCAATCCATACAATGCTTTCTTAAGTTTGCAAACATAAGATGCATGATTAGGGTTTTCAAAACCTAGAGGTTGTGATATGTATACTTCTTCACTTATCCAACCATTTAGAAATGCATTTTTTACATCAAGTTGGAGATGTTGTTGGTTAGTCTTTGGGCTGTGCATTCAACTTTTTAGTGTCATTTTACTGCATATATTGAGCACGTACACACCATGTACACTTCTGTGGATGCCGCTTATGTACGTCCATGTGGTCATTGATATAGTGGTTACGTTCTTTGCATAAAGCCTGTTATGTTTAATAAAGAGGGTCGTGGTGAGGTTTTCTTAACGGGGAGACACCCAGATGTTGGGGTCTCTTCGGTGATGGAGGTGGAAGACTTACCCAGCCTCACCATAGGAGATGTATGATAGTTGTTCATAGGTGCTCGATAAGCCTAGTTGATTTCTATTGGGTAACTGATTATATACAGTGGAGTCAGTGATTTACTATGCAGGCAAACATGTCAATACTTGCAGTTTTATGATATTTTGACACTGGTCATACGCTCATTTTGCAGAGGATACTCTAGCAAAAGTTTTCCAGATTTCTGGTTTAGTCAACTATACAGTGATCGATTTACTCCTTGATACACCTATTTGTTTTCATTTGGACTCTTCTAGCTCCATTATCATTCTATTCAGTTCTCTACCATCATGGCATCAGAGGTCTCAGGCACTTCTGGTGGACCAGGGTCTAGTGCCAGTGTTCCAAGGAGGAGCTATAACTTACAGGGCAAAGACCATTTTGAGATCCAAAAATTTGATGGCAAAAACTTTGCTCTATGGAAGAATCAGATTAAAGATGTGCTGATTCAAAGGAGGCAATGGAAGCCAGTAAATGGGATTTCAAAGAAGCTTGCTGACATGGATGAAGATGATTGGGATGAGTTAGATGAAATGGCTAGGTCTACCGTTCACTTTCACCTGGCAGATAATGTTTACTTTATAGTATTAGACTGTGAAAGTGCAGAGGAGCTTTGGAAGGAGTTATGCAATACATATGAAAAAGAGATGGCATCAAATAAAGTCTATCTGATGAAAAAATTATATGACCTTCGTATGAAGGACATAGATAGTATTGCTGCTCATCTGAATGAGTTTGATGCTATATTCTCCCAGTTACAGGCTCAAAAAATGGATATGGATAATGAAATGAAAGTAGTATTTCTGTTATGCACCCTGCCATTATCATGGGATACGTTTTGCACAGCTATTAGCAATAGTACACTTGGTGGTAAACTCGTTTATGATGACATGTATGGAGCACTCTTGTGTGAGGAGATTCGTAGAAAATCTATGGCTGGCACTCAGAGTGGAGATGCATATAATGTTCATGATTCTTACCAAGGAAAGAATCAACAACGTGGTAGGAGCAAGAACAAGGAAAACAATGGTCAACATAATAAGAGTAGAAGTAAATCACGGAAGAGGGATATCGAATGCCATTATTGTCATAAGCAAGGACATATGAAGAAAGACTGTTATGCATTAAAGAATGCTAAAGGTGAAGGACAGAATGTTGATGGGCATGTTAAACAGTTACCTGCACCATCTACTTCGACTGTGAAGATTGAAGAAATTAATGCTATTTCTGATGATGATGATGTGTTGACACTTGATAGTACTGTGCCAACTGAGGCTCTTATGGATGATTCTCTTTCCCACACCTGGCTGCTAGATTCTGGTGCTTCTTTCTACGTGACACCACACAGAGAATGGTTCTCTAATTATGCAGAAAAGTCTCTTGGTACCGTGAGACTTGGTGACTCTTACGAGTGTGATGTTGTGGGGATTGGAGATGTGGTTGTGCAGCTCATTGATGGTTCAAAATTTACTATGCATAATGTATGCCATGTACCTCAGTTATCACACAATTTGATGTCAGTTGATCAACTTGACGACCTTGGTTACAAGGTGGTCTTTTACGCTTAGTCCTTTCCTATATCAAAGGGCAATATGGTTATTGCAAAAGGAAGCAAGGTTGGCTCACTTTATCCTTTATTTGTATCACAGAAAAGAACACTTGTTAGTGGTTACTGAACAACCGATGGCTTGTATTTGGCATGGTCGTTTGGATCATATATCTCGTAGTGGAATGGGAAATCTTTCTTGTTCTGGCTACTTACCTGTGTTATCTTTCTCCGATTTTCCATTTTGTGAGCATTGTCAATATGGAAGCAAACCAGAAATGCGCATAGAATGCGCATTGACTCTTCAATTCAACCTTTAGATCTCGTTCATACAGATGTGTGTGGTCCTATGCCCAATAGGTCCTTAGGTGGTTCTCTTTACTTTGCCACTTTCATAGATGATGCTACTAGAAAAGTCTGGGCATATCCTATCAAATCGAAGGATGAGGTATTCCCTACTTTTAGAAAATGGCTTGCTTCAATTGAGACTGAAAAAGGAACTAAGCTTAAGGCTTTACGTTTAGATAATGGGGGTGAGTATACCTCACATGAATTCAACCTTTTCTGTTAGTCTAGAGGGATTCTTAAGGAGTTTACAGCTCCTTATTCCCCAGTACAAAATGGTGTAGCTGAGAGGATGAATAGAACTATTCAAGATAGAGTATTCTCTATGTTGCATCATGCAAACCTCCACAAGGTTTTTGGCCAGAAGTAGTATTGACTGCAGTTCATGTGATTAACCTTTCACCTAGTACTACCAAAGGTTTGAAGGTGGCACAAGAGTTATGGACAAGGAAGCCACCATATTATGATAATCTTCGAGTTTTTGAGTGTGAAGCATATGTTCATATACCCAAGAATCTTAGACAAAAGTTGGACCATAAGTCAAAGAAATGCATTTTTCTTGGATATGGTCGAGAAGGACGATTTGGATATCGCTTATGGGATC
The DNA here is from genome assembly GCA_020310875.1 of Ceratopteris richardii. Lineage (NCBI taxonomy): Eukaryota > Viridiplantae > Streptophyta > Polypodiopsida > Polypodiales > Pteridaceae > Ceratopteris > Ceratopteris richardii. The sequence goes on from CM035429.1 coordinate 54,084,903, forward strand.
CTCAAACACGGTCAGTGATCAGAAGTAGTGATGTCATTTTCAATGAGTCTAAGATGCATAAACAACCCATTAAGGAGGTTGAAGTGAGAAGAGTGGTGTTCGAGGATACTAGTCCTCTGGTTAGCATGCATAAAAATGCTGCACATAGGGATGTTCAAGAGAATGTCCATTCAGATCAGTCTACACATATTCTTGCTCAGCAGCCATTGAGATGTTCTACAAGTGTCTCACATCCACCTGATAGATATGTTCTAGGTTTAGATTTTGTTATGCTAATAGATGCCAGTGAGCCTTCTTGCTACAAAGAGGCTAGGCAGATAGAGGATCATGTCAAGTGGGAGCGTGCCATGAAGAGTGAGCTGGATTCTATTCACAAGAATGGTACTTGGGATTTAGTACCTTTGCGAAAGGGCAGGAAAGCTTTACCATGTAAATGGGCATATAAGCTGAAATTCACATCAGATAGTGCTTTTCCAAAATATAAAGCACGACTTGTTGCAAAGGGTTTTAGGCAACAACATGGTGTTGATTTTAAGGAAATCTTCTCTCCAGTGGTCAAGATGACTACTTTGCGCGTGTTACTTGGATTCATTGCAATGGAGGAGTTAGAGCTAGTTCAAATGGATGTGAAAACTGCTTTCTTGCATGAAGATCTTACAGATGAGATCTATATGGAACAACGAGAGGGTTATGTAGTTCTTGGCAAGGGAAGTCTAGTTTGTAAGCTCAAGAAGAGCTTGTATGGACTTAAATAGTCTCCTAGACAATGGTACCATGCTTTTATGAAGTCCCAAGGCTATTCTCGAAGCAATGAGGATCATTGTCTCTACACAAAGCGATGCTCAGATGGCAGCTTGATATGCTTGATACTTTATGTCGATGATATGTTGATTGCTGGGAAGTTCTCCTATGACTTGTCAATTCTCAAAAGGAAGTTGAGTCAGACATTTGATATGAAGGATTTGGGGGATGCCAAACATATTCTTGCCATGCGCATTACTCATGATAGGAGTAAAAGATGCATATACTTGTCTCAAAGTGAGTACATATCTAAAGTACTTCACAGGTTCTGTAGGGTGGAAAAGCATTGAGTACACCTTTATCCACATATGTGAAATTGAGCAAGGATGATTGCCCCAAATCAGATGAGGAAAAGGAATTCATGAACAAAATTCCCTATCAGTGTGCTGTTGGTAGTCTCATGTATGCTATGGTAGCTACGAGACCAGACATTGCATTTGTAGTGGTTGTGAGTAGATATATGTCTAATCCTGACAAGAAACATTGGGAAATGGTCAAGATGATTTTGAGATATCTGAGTGGCACTAAGGGAAAGTGTCTATGCTTAGGTAGAGGGAAAGCATCCATTATTGGTTACACAGATTCTGACTATGCTGGTTGTGTAGAAAATCTTAAGTCTACATCAGGGTATATTTTTAATTTTGTTGGAGGTGCTATCTCTTGGAGATCTCATCTTCAAGAATGTACAATTGTTTCCACCAGAGAAGCAGCGTATGTTGTAGCAAGTGAGGCATGTAAGGAAGCATTGTAGCTTTCTCATCTTGCTTGTGATATGGGTTTACCTCAGGATGTAGCTCGTTTGCTCAGTGACAGTCAGAGTGCCATTGCTTTGGCTAAGAATCCAGTCTATCATGCAAAGACCAAGCACATTGAGGTGAGGTATCACTTCATTAGAGATTGCTTAGCCATGGAATGCATTATTCTTGAGAAGGTTCACACTCGAGATAATGCTGCAGATGCTTTGACTAAAGCTCTACCACATGATAGCTTTCGACACTGCTATCACTTGATGGGGGTTACTTGATTCATGATCTTACACAATCACTTGTATACTGTGTAACATGCCCATTAGGTGGGAGGTATAGTTTGTATACTTACACTTAGGTATTCTTTATCATTCTTTATTTTTCTCCCATAGTTACTTTGGCCATATTGGCCTTTACTGGGAGATTGTTATCGTTAGTGTCCATGTGAAAGGCCAAATGGCCACTGGACACTTCTTTGTATATGTTCTTTAATAGAACCTACAGTGGCCTGGTCAGCCATAGACTGGAAGTTCGACCGCATTTGTAAGACCTAAGAAAGTCTGTCTTCGTGCTCCATGTGTACTGTGTTTTCTAAGTATTCTGCAGTCTCTGTATGGAGTACTGTGTGCAGCCTTAGGAGCTCAAATTTCTACTCCAAGGATATCGGTGTGGAGCTTGCAAAAAGGAGAGCCCACGTTGGTGCATAGCCATTGAATTACTTCAGAAGTTTCTTGACTTGGTCCCCACACATTTGTATGTACTAAGTCTAATAAGTTGTTGTGGATGTAGCCTTTGTGGTTGAGTGGTTGTCTTTGTGCCTTCCCAATCTGACTTGCATCACATCTATTGATCATGTGTTGCTTTGATATGTTTGGCTCATTTTTTGAATTTGCTGAAGTACTAGCATAATTACCTTGGTTCCTTTCTTGATTGCCTCCTCCTTTGGACCAACAATCTCTTGCATAATGGCGCAATTTTCCACAATCATAGCATTCTCCATTGGATGCTTCTCTTCCATGTGATCTTCCCCCTCTTCCTCTACTCCTTCCTCTTCCTCTTGATGCATAGCTTTGGTTGGAGCCTTCTTGGTTGCTTGAGCTTGAGCTTGACCTTCCTCTTCCTCTGCCTTGGGAGTTTTGTCCACCTCTTTTTCCTTTACCTCTACCTGCATAGAAAACTTGGGCTTGGCTGCCCTTTGATTGTGAAACTCCTTGGTTCATCTCCTCGGTCACCATCAATGTGACTAATTGACCAAATTTTGGTAGGGAATCCCTCACATAAACTGATATGGTGAATGCTTTCCACCTTTCATCCTCTCTCAGCCATTGAGAGTGTGCGCGACAAGATTGTCATCTTCGATTGGACTCCCAATTGACCTTAGGGCATCTGCAAGCTCCTTAACCTTCAAAATGTACTCATTTATGTTAGTACTTGGTGCATTCCTAAGACTATTTAGCTCATTCTTGAGCTGAATCTTCATTGCCTTGGTGATGAAGAGTACAATCTCTCCAAGGTCTCCCAAACCTTCTCGGATGTGTCCAAGTCTTGTATATGCCCTATCATGCTAGTGCTTATGTGTTGGGATAGAATGAATATGACTCTCCTATCCCTTTCTATCCATTCATTAAGTGCCTTGACCTGCCCTTGAAGTGGTGGATCATGTACATGAGGCATTGGCTCTGTGCTGCTCACTAATCTCCACAATCCTTTGCTCATAAGGTAGTTGCTAACTCTAAATTTCCATGGTTGATAATTGCCTTTCTCTAACTTCTCTATTTGTGCATTATACTCAGCCACACTGAGCTCTAAGATGCTCCTCTAGCTTCTTCTCAAGTGTTTGTATGCTTTAGAAGGTTTGGATATTATCTTTTGATAGCTTTTTCCTTGCAAACCTTTTACTAATTGTGATCTCGACCCCCTTTCGATGTCTTCTTGCTTTGATAAGTCCTCCTTGTACTTCCACGAGTTGTCTTGATACCTTCAAGTCTTCAATATGCTGCCCAGTGATGTCTTTAAGCCTCCAGAATGGCTCTAATACCACTGATGGGGGATGATTCTAACACCACAATGCAAAAATGGAAGATGACTGCCTCCACTAGGTCCACATGTAGTGATACATGCTGACTGTTCTGAACTTTTCTCTGTACCGGTACAGAGACTTAAAATGATATTTTGTAGACTTGTAGTAGACTATAAGAGCTACCAAAAAGCTTTAAATCATCCCAAATGAACATTCCAATTGGGAGAACCAACCTCTGCAAAACATACTATTTGCAACACTCTATGCCTATGTGCAGAGATATACCTTCACAAAGTTGGCAATTTCTCACAACTCACTCAGCCAAATAACTTGAAAATTTGGAAAAGTTTAGGGCAATGTATGAGAGGCCAAATGAAGCTTTAAATCAATCAAAATAAGTACAATGAGAGAGCAAAAAATGTTCTGCAATCTGGTACAATCAGATTTGGAAAAGCCTAACCACACCTCTAGATAGAGAGGAGCAAAATCATGAGAAAATGAGGTAAGCAAGCAAGGGGGCTGCTTGCTAGAGTTTATGACTTCACTAAGTGGGAAACTTGTGGAATGCATACAACTCAAGAAACAAAGTTGGGATGATGCTTATATAGAGTTTTACTTTTCCTACAATCTAGCTAACCACCCACCAATCAGTTGAGGTGCACTTTTTGGTGGCTAATTTGATGATATTTGAATTTGATTGAGTTTGGTGGAGGTTCTAACTTTATTCCACAACTTTGGGTCCTCCTTTTTTATTGGTCCACTTGCAAACTCGTGGTTGAGCCTTTTTGCATGATTGAGACTTGATTTTCAACATAAAATGGGAACCCTCCGTTTTGATCGAGGAGGGGAAATATATGTCTTTTGACTTTAATGCATTTTTGGCTGAAACGTGGGATAAAACATCAATGTAAAGTGCCGTATACACCTCAACTGAATGGAGTTGCTGAACAAAAGAACATGTCACTCATGGAGATGGCGAGGTGTATGGTCAAGAGTCAGGCTTTACCACATAATTTCTGGCTTGAAACTGTCATGTGTACAACATATGTACTTAACAGGTGTCCCACTAAAGCAGTGAAATATATCACTCCATATGAGGCTTAGCATGGTTGCAAGACATCTGCTGCTCATTTGTGTGTTTTTGGTTGTTTGGCATATGCATTAGTGCCTAAACAACATCACAAGAATTTGGATGATAAAGTAGTAAAATGTATTTTTGTTGGGTATAGTTCTGAAAGCAAAGGTTATTGTCTGTATCATCCATAGACTAAACACTTTGGTTATCCATGATGTTGTTTTTGTGGAAGATGCTATTCAGCCTTTACTTTCATGTACAAAGGAGACATCTGTTAGCTCCAAAGACATGTATGATACTTTGCTATCTCTTTGTATAGGTGGAGAGTCTAGTCCTGGTCCTAATGAGGCAACTTCTCAACCTTTACAGGTTTCATGTGATGATGCATATCATTCTAGTTCTGATGCAGATTTACATGATGCACTTGTTGATGAGAGAGCTGATATTGAGGAGGCAAAAACTATGCGAGAATGGCTAGTGCAAACTTTGCGTGACAACAAATTAGATGCACCTCTGTCATACTATACTCGTTCAGCTCTCGTAGTGCCTCTTTTGCATCAGATTGCTATGTTATGGCTACCTCTAGTATCTGTGATGAGATTGAGCCTATTTCATTTGATGAAGCACGAAATTCTTAACACTTCATGGTTGCAATGCAATCTGAATATGATGCTTGTTGGAGGAGATGGATGGATACCTCAAGGAAGTGAGGTGGTACTGCTAAAACCTACTTTGTACCTGCTCAAATTCAAAAGAGAAAATGCTTGAAATAGAGAAATCTAAAGTAGATATATATATATTTACCTCCTTGAGACTACTTTTTTGATATGGAGCTTTTTTCCTAATTCTCGAAGTTATAGTGCACCTTGAACTCTCTAGATCTACATTGAAAATTAGGAAACTCTTTAACACTAGTGTTGTACCAAAACAGGACACTAGTGTCCTTTTTCTAACAAAATAAAAAAAATCACGCATACTAATTAAATAAAATTTTGAAAAATCCTTCAGCACCTATAAAGATCTATACCTAGAGGCTCTATAAAAAATATGTATTTAAAAAAATAACTTTTTCTTGATAACTCAAAATGTAGAAATGGTTGAATATGGTTAAGAAAAACTATTTTTTTGTAGAATTATATATGAGAAGAAAGAAATATCTCCATAAAACTTTTTTTCCTCGTATTGGAATAATTTTTGTAATGTTTACTGAAATTCATATAATCATTTAAGACAAGAGCTAGGAATAGAAATGTCATATTACGAATGTACACCCTTTGGGGTGAGGTGGCATAGATGCCACATGGTAGCATTTGGGCACTTATCGTTTGGTAGAAGAGAGAAGAGGAAATCTTATATTGGAGAGTCATTTATTGATGGGACTCAATATGTACAGACGGCTCGGTAGTTGGGAGGCGAACCGAAGGAAATCTCTGTGTGTGTGCGGTTCGTGGAGTCACGCGATGACATAAGATTGGCAATAGATGTCGAATGATGTGGAGAGTAGCGAAAGTATATTAGACTGGTATCAAAGTGGTGATCTTTGCCTGCTCATGCAAATGCATGCGATGGGATTCAAACCCCTGTCACAGAGATGGGAGGCTGAGCACATAACCAAGGCGCCTAACACCTTTGGACAAGAGAAAATAGCAGCAATTATACTCTTAAGCAGAACAAATGCATTGCATGAGCTACTAATGGTGAAGCCTTGCGCAAAAGGACTGTAACTATGCGCCTGTAGATCCATATGCATGCAAGAAAGCCAAGAGCCATGGGTTATGAACTCATGACGTGCCCAAAGCGAAGCTCCAACCTATCCACGTCCCCTCTTTGTATGAATTTTATATTAACTTACAGAGATAGATCTCAATAACGTGCTTGTCAATAACGGGTTGCACGGGTGAGAGGAAGTCTATGAGAGCTCCAAGAAGAGCTTTTACTCTCCATCTCCATCCTCCAATAAGAGGTAAGTTATTTCTTCAAACTATGTTTGCTTAAGGGCTCATAGAACTAAGTAGGAATGGGGCTTTGTGTTTGCCACCAAGCCCATGAGAGAGAGGAGTAATTACTTTCTCTCCCTCCCTTGAGCCCATCAAGATTTTATTCCAGGGGCATCCATGAGAGGCCATCTATGGCACTTACACTAGGAGAGGAGAAAAGGACAACATTCTTATTCTACGTATGCATTGAATTTGAATTTCTGTCAATCCTTATTTTGAGAGGAAGGAAAGAAAGGGTTCGGATATCCAATTTTGGAGGGAAAATTATGTAGGTGGGGAGTATAAGATGTGTACTCCATTTAAAAGTTAAGATATCCCTCAAAATACAAGAAAGCATAAGCTTTAGACACCTCCATAATAGCCTATTTTGATGGTTTTCACATAAATATCAGGGGCTGTTTTGACTAGTGGCCATTTTGGGAAAGAAAAATGAAGGAGGATTATCCTTATTTTTATAGGAAAAATCATGTATACCCATAGTATAGTATATTGAATTTCATATAAAATCAAGAAATTCAAAGATTATCTCAGTATGATGGGAGTTTGAAGCTCCACAAAACCCCCCTTCCATCACTGTTTGAGAAAAAAATTCAGCACTTGAATCTAAGAAATTCCCATTTTGGAAGAGGGAAAAAGAGGTGCAGTAGCTATGGATGGATGGGAAAAAGTATATATACTGAGAGTATGGTATATGGACTTCATAATGGAATCATTGGATTCATCAAAATAATAAGTTAAGGAGGAATTTTACTTCCTCAAGAAACCCCTTCCCGCACTTTTTGGAAAAAATTTCAGGTGCTAATTTTAGCAAATCTCCACTTTTGGGAGTAAGAAAAGAGACCATTCGAGAAGATTCCCATGGATTAATGCATACATACATGAAGTATGGTGTATGAATTACCATAGAGAATGAGAAATTCCAAGAAAAATCCACATGAGGAGTGGATTAGAAGCTTGCTAAAAGCTCCCATTTAAGTTTTTGCGTGAAAGTAAAAATCTTGATTTAGGCCTCTTTTGGGGAGCAAATTAGCATGCATAAAGGGAGGATTTCGAAAGTTTAAAATAGGCCGAAGCATCTTCATATACTACTCTGTGAGTTTATGGAGAGAAATCTAGGATTCGCTTTATGAAAGAATGCTTTTGGGCACTCTAAAAGTCATATTTTCACACTTTTTCCAGCCCCTCCAAAAGTCCAATAGTTTGGCATCTCCCGCTTGGAAAAGCCATATCTTGGGCTAGAAAACTCCAAATTGGATGTGCTATGGCTCCTTTCCAAGAGAACAAGGTCTCCTTTCAGTATCAAAAAAGAAATTTTGGAAAGTATTTATTTTTGCAGGTCTATACAGCTCTGTAAAGTCTAAATAGTTTTCATTAACTACCTTTCGGGAGCCATATCTTACAAACCGGGAAGGGGATTGAAGTAAGTTCACTTTGAGACACTTGCACGTGATATATATTTCATCTTATGATTATTTTTTGGTCCTAAAATGGTTTTTGCAGGTCTAAAGAAGGATTATATATGCATTTTTTGAGGAAAATTTGCATTATTTTGGTAATCATTTGACCATGTTTTATGTCTTGGGAAGTGATCCAATGTTTTCAGATACTTCAAAGTTTATGTTAGGACTTGAGGAGGAAGGTGCAGAGGTCTTGAAGCTCATCGAGAAGTATTGGATGCATGAAATTCCAATACCAAATCATTCAGGGAAGTATGCCTTATATTTTCAGGCATCTTACTTTATTTTATGGCATGTTCTGTATAAACATGCATGGATTGGAGTGCATATATATCCAAGTTGATCATTGTTTCAATTCTTAAATTATGGATGAACATGCGAGAAGTACACTTTTTGATTGTTTACAAGGATGATTGCAGGAACTATATGGTTATGCAACAAAGAGAATTGTTGCTAGCATTTGTTTTTATGTTTTTGCAGGTTATGGAGTCCATGTATGAGTTTATGGCATGCATGCCATGGGCTTGCCAAGCCCTATGTTGTTAGATAGCCTGTGTGCCATTGATTTTATGGTTAAATTTTTTTGGGATTCCATTTCCTTGGGGAAATGCTCTCGAAATTTTTCCCACCTCATGGCGTTATATATGCACTTGTCTATAGATAAGAATGTTATGGCATGGTAACATGGCTTTCTGCAAACATCAGTAAGGTGTTACCATGCTTGTAAGCAAGTATTTGATGGACTTAGGACCATCATAGTAGTATACATATTAGGCAACTTCAGTAGTAACAGGATCCCTACACATAATCCTTATGCATTTAGACCATATGATTGCTAAGGGGAAGGACATGTACCTTCACCATTAGGAATGTGCACAAGCAATCCTATAGGTTATAGGAAGTTGCATATAGGTACGGGAGATACATATATGATACTCTCCAAAGAAGTGGAGATTTACTTATCTTCACAAGAGTCTCACACTATGATTAGGAGACTATGGGGTATTATTAGGAATAGCCAAAGAGTGACTAGTTCACTCATGCACATCACTTGAGCACGTAGTGAATCATTTTTGCTTCACTACTAAGGAAACCAATTAGATGGGATCACAGAGATGGGTTTCATGAGACAACATCGACGGGTGCTTATATGATTCGATTAATAGTTAGGAAGGCCACAAACATGGCACTAGCTCTATGACTTAGAGCATAGATCCCTTAGTCAGAAATAGTTGGGGTACCCAATACATATATGTATATTGGGATCTACAAAGAGGTACTTAGACTTAGTCATCATACCTAGGAACAAGTTAGTTTGGAGGACATGAGACTCATTTGAGTCCACCTACATGATTTTAGGATATGGGATTCATAAGAGTCCCCCTATATATTCCATTACATATATATGGAATACATATTCATTTTAGTGTAGGTATGACACCGTGAATTGGAAGAACGTTCCACTAGTATGGGGGTGGAAACGACTTCCATTTGAGCACTCTTCTTCTATGGCCAGGAAGAAAAGGAGTCATCATTCATGGCGTCATGTCTCACTAGATCACAGGAGAGACCTCAGTAGACATCTCCTTAGGATTGGGAGCTATCCTTCATAGTTTAGGGAAGATTTATTCTTCCAATGGAGAATGTGATATGTGATTTTATCACCATTGCTATCACATACTCACTTTGAGGTTTTCAGAAAGGATAATTCCATTAGTTTGGTTGGATCGTATAGATCCATGCAGAGAGGATGGTTGGCAGAGATACCTCTTTAGTATGGATACTCAATAGCTCTTTAGTATGGATACTCGTGTTTATGGTATCATGTCACATCATTGCTAACCATTTTGGTAGAGGGCTTTGACCCTTATAATGAATTTATTTTCTCCACTCTTCACTACATACACCTTCATAAGTTACGGGAGATTTACTCTCCATCTTCATAGGAATGTATGTAATGAATGCATTGGTATGGAAGACAGGAGCAAATGAATTCATAAGTTCCTCTTTTAAGGAAAGGAGAAAGAGAGAATCAGCCTAGAGATATGGGAGTGATCTCACTCTAGGTTAGGGATCTCATTTTAGCTCATCTTCCTTAAAGGGGAAAGGGAAAGGAAAATATGATTTCTTCTTTGGAGAAGAATAGAATATGTTTTTCCTTAGAGATAAGAGATATTCACAAAACATCTTTTAGTTTATTGTAGAAGGAATTCATTTACTCTATTTTTCAATGTAATTTTCCTTCATATGGGAGTATGATTCTCCAGTATTTTGGAACGAAAAGTATGGAGAGCTTATGTGCATGTTCTCAGCTATGGATGAGTAGAGAAAATGGATTCAATAGAATCTTTTTCAAAGGGAAAAGGGAAGTGGAATAGATTCCACTACTAGAGCTCTTTTCCTTAGATGAGATTAGAGAGAGAGTTTCACTTTCTCTGGATCAGATTGTCTAGATAGGAGTGGCACTCTTCTATCAAAGACAAGAGGGAGATCAGTTAATTTGATTGATTCTCACCTGGAGACGCTTGAGAGAAGATGTTATGTTTATTTCTAGTGATGGCCATTGACTAAATGAGATGGTCTAGTTATTGACATTAGTGAGACTAGGAGTTGGGCATGACTCTTCTCTTTTGGGTTTCTAGGAGATAGGGAGATATCTAACCTATTGAGGCACCAAACTCTTAGTTGGTGTTACATAATGAGCATGATGTGTAAACATCAGTTAGGAGGATGGGTACTTAGGGATTATCTAAATCTCAAAGGGGATGCTTTTGCATTCATATGGCAAACTAAAGGGAAGAGAATATTTTTAAGTCTGCACTAGTGCCAATAGATGCTCTTCCAATAGAAATTAGTCCAATGATAAGACCACAAACTTCTTGGTTGGTGAAATGTAGAGATTGCATTTTACTATTAAGAAATTCTTATATATGAGCTATATGATGGATTTGCACAGTTCACAAGGTAGTTTATATTAAACTATTACTTGTGATTACACTCAGGGCTAGGAAGACCTAGAGTGGTATGAGAGCAATCTATCATTTGGTCCTAGGCTGTTTTGGAGTCACTTGTTATGGGACTTTGTTCTATGGTTTATTATCTCCATTATAGTATAGTCAAGCCTATAAGCTTGACACTTTGCACTTGCTTTTCATATTATTACTCCATAGAGAATACATCATATGGACTTAGGTCATTTGGATGATGTTGTATGTTATGGGAGTGATAGTTTGGAAATTAAGTGTATATGAGAGATAGCAGACACCACTCAGACGGTTTCCCACCTTTGAGATGATCTCATATAAGACTTCTTACGGGGAAGGATATGGGGAAACAACACATAGAGATGATCATGTACATAGAGTACATGGGGTTTAGGGGAGTCCGAGCAAGTTTCCAACATAAAGTATCAAACATATCAAGTTTTCATTTGAGCATCTCTTTATGTAGATACAATGATCCTCATTGCTTTGAAAATAGCCTTGAGATTTCATAAACTCATCAAGCTTTTGGTACAATTGTCTAGGGGACTGTTTAAGTCCATATAATTGCTTGTTTAGCTTAAAAGGTAGACTCTTTTTTCCAGGAACCAAATTACCCTCCTATTGTTCCATGTAGATCTCATCTATAAGATCTCCATTAAAAAAATGCACTTTTCACATCCATTTGGACTAGCTCTAAGTCCTCCATTGCAATGCATCCAAGCAAAATGTGCAGTGTAGTCATCTTGACCAGTAGAGAGAATATTTCCTCGAAATCAACACCATGTTGTTGCTTAAAACCCTTTGCAAAGATTCATGATTAATACTTTGGAGAAGCACTATCTAATTTGGATTTTAAATTATATACGCATTTACATGGTAAAGCTTTCCTTCCATTTGGCAAAGGTACTAAGTCCCAAGTACCGTTCTTGTGAATAGAATCCAATTCACTCTTCATGGCATGCTCCCACTTGACATGATCCTCTCTTTGCATAGAATCTTTATAGCAAGAAGTGTTGGAAGTCAATGTCCTCATTGGTCCAACAAATAGCTTCATAAAAAGCTTTCTCTATATTGTTCCAGGCGGGCGCAACTTCCGCATATAGAGTTTATTCTATATACTTCAACAAGTTACAATGGGAGCTCATGTGGTCTAGCCCATACGTTCTACAAACGTTCTCCATCCACCAGGGATCGAATCCCGTTCGCAGCAGCGTGGAATCACGTAACTTAGTTTTCTTGATTCATAAAAAGCACACAGAGAGACGGCTATGCTATTCCGATAGATTTAGCAAAATAGCTTTAGCGAACGTAGCTTTTTTACTAGAGCTTATCATGGATACTCACAAACTATATAAACAAGGCCTTGGCTCATTGTGTAACTCACTCACTCAAAGATCTAGAGCTTGGAGATCTTCTTGAAGACAGAGTGTTCTCACACTCTTGAAGGAGGTGAAGTTTTGGTGAAGGACAGGCTACTCTCATTGCAGCAGGAAGTCTTCTACGAGGTGGTGGTAACTATCTTTTGTGAGTTAACCTTGTGGTTGATTTACAATTTTGTTACACTATTTTGTTATCTTCGTTGCTTCATTCTCTTCACACACACTTAAATTATTTCGACATAATCTAAATTTTGTATCATCATCTTCTTATTCTTCCATTAGTGAGTGCACCACTTTATATGGTTGAGTAGTACTCCCATGTTGTAATTTGGACATCTATTATTTTTAGTGAAGTAAGCATCCAGCTTACGTTCCTTATCCTTGTCTCAAGATCTCTTTCTTTCTCTATCTCACTTAATCATCTTGTCAATTAAGTTGTGTATGCTCAAGAGGTTTTAGTATTGGAACGATCCTGGGGCCCCAAATTCCAACACTTGGTGTTAGAGCTTTACAGTTTTGGTATCAGAGCTACATAATTGACATACACACTTAAGATAAGATGAGTGAGATTAGAATTGAGATTGAAGACAAGTTGGATGGATCTTCTAATTATCCCATGTGGAGTTTCATGATGATGAACTTGTTAGTGGCAAAGGATTTATGGAGTATCGTCAATGGATCTTTAACAAGACCAAGACGAGAAGGCGAAGAAGGGTCTACAACAGCTTCAACAGGTACTGGAATTACTATTACAGAACCAACTAAAGAAGAGGTAACCACTTCGACATCTAGAGTCACTGCTAGGTCTTTACCTAGAGTTCCTCCTACTGAAGATCAGGCAAGATGGGATGCTAGAGATGCTTTAGCACTTTCATTCATAGCAATAAGTGTCAAAAAGCATAATCTACCACAGATCAGATCTTGCAAAAGTTCTAGTCAAGCTTGGTTAAAGCTTGAGAATCTTTTTCAAAGCAAAAATCCTGCTAGGAAAGCTCACTTAAGGAGACAACTAGCAAATACGAGGATGAAAGCTGGTGAGTCAATTCAAACCCACATTACGAGACTCATTGACTTGAGGGATCAACTTCTAAATGTAGGAGTTGAGATATCAGATGAAGAAATGGTAAATATGCTGATTAATTCACCTCCTATTTCATATCGATCTTTCATAACCACTCTTACCCTTACCACAAGAGATAGAGAGGTTACATTTGAAGAGTTAGAGTTCTTGTTGCTTCAAGATGAAGATCAGCTGAAGGGAATGGAAGAGAATGAAGAAGCACTTTCATCTTCATCAAAGGGTCAAAAGAAGAAGAAGGATAAGAAGAAGGAACAACAATCCAAGAAGGAAAGTAGGTCCCTCTCACCTTCTACTTCAGATTCTGTATCTACGACATCTAAAGTGAATTCTTCTAAGAAGAAGGTAAAAATATGTTCTTTCTGTAAGAAACGTGGACATATTCAGTCAGAATGTTATAGAAGGATTGCAATAGAAAAGAAAAAGGCATTCAGGTAATGTTGCAGAAGATGATAAAAAAGGGAAATCTCAAGGTGATTTTTATGCCTGTATCACCATTGAGGAAGTAGCTTTTGATCAAGCATCTTTACAAGTTCTTTCAGCAAGTCCTTGGATATTCGACTCAGGTGCTACAAAGCATATGACAGGTTGTAGAGAAGTATTTTCTTCTCTTTCCTATTCTTCAGGTAGAAGAGTTACTATTGCAGATGGCAATGATTTGGATGTTGTGGGAATAGGTACAGTAACCCTAAAGTCAAGAGAAGGTGGTGTTTTTCAAATTTCAGATGTCCTTTATGTACCTGAAATGAAGAAGAATCTGCTATCTATATCTGCATTTTTAAGTGATGGTTTTAAAGTTGTATTTGAGAAAGATCTTTGTAAGATCTTATCACATAAAGAAGACAAGTGTCTTTTGCAAGGTACGCATAAAGGAGGGATCTTTGTTTTGTCAAAAATCAATCAGGCATATGCAGTCAAATCTTCGTCACCGATGGAAGATATGAAGCTATGGCATGAAAGATTTGGACATATTAGTTTTGGAGCTCTCAAGAATATCAAAGACAGAGGTATGGTTGAGAGTTTACCCTCATTCAAGCTACCTGATGATTCAGATATATGTGAAGGTTGTCTTGAAGGTAAGATGCATAAACTACCTTTCAAGAAACATGGTCATATTACACCTACCAGGAAATTGCAGATTATTCATTCAGATGTGAATGGACCTATGAGAGCAGACTCTATTCAGGGTTTCATGTATTTTGTCCTATTTGTGGATGATTTTACAAGATACTCATGGATCTATGGTCTTAAGTCGAAGTCAAAAGTCTTTCCTATGTTCAAGAAGTTTGTAGCTATGGTTGAAAATGAAAGTCAGGAAACTGTCCAGATTCTCAGAAGTGATAGAGGTGGAGAATACTTGTCAAATGAGTTTCAGACATTTCTCGATGAGAAAGGTATTACTCGACACCTTACTATTGCTTATACTCCTCAACAAAATGGTGTTGCAGAAAGAAAGAATAGAGTACTTGTTGAAATGATGCGGAGCATGATGGCGTCCAAGAAGCTTTCACCGAAATTCTGGTTTGATGTAGTACATACAGCTAATCACATTTTAAACAGGTCATCTACAAAAGCTTTAAAGGTAATCACACCGTATGAAGCTTATTATGGTAGAAAACCTAATGTGAGTTACTTCAAAGTGTTTGGATCACTTTCTTATGTACATGTTGAGAAAAAGGACCGAGGCAAACTAGATGTAAAGGCAAAGAAAGCTGTTTTTATTGGATATCCTGTTGAAAGCAAAGGATACAGGTTTTATGTTCCAGAGACAGGTGAAGTTATTCTTTCACGTAATGCTTATATTGTTGAAGATAAGGTTTATGATAAAGAAGCAGAAATTCCGGAGTTCATTAGTGAAAATGACTATGGAATTTTTAGAAAGATTCTAGATGTACATGTTCAACCATATCAGGAGGGAGTTAAAACTCAAATTCCTAGTATTCAAGAAAAAGTTGAAGAAAGAGGAATTTCACAACCTTCTACAGACTCAGTTCCACAATAGACTTTGATTCCAAAAATGGAAGAAGTTAAAGTTCCAGAAAGTCCTAGTACCTCGGTAGGACAAGTTCCAGAACCTGTGGAAGCTGAAAGTTCAGAAAGAGTTTCATCACTATTCAAGGATACACCTACTTGGTTATATCAGACTTGGAAAGATAGTGGTATAAAAACTTTTACTGGAAGAACAAGGAGTCAGACTAGACAACAACAACAAGATCATGTAAGAACAAGAAGTCAAACTAGACAGCAAAAAGATCATGTAAGTTTTGCTGAAGACTTCAAGATTCATGATATTTTGGCACTTACGACTGTTGAAGATGAACCTGCGTGTGTTAAAGATGCACTTAACATTCCTATTTGGAGAAAAGCTATGCAAGAAGAGATTGATTCTATTCATAAGAATCAAACTTGGAAGCTATGTGAGTTACCAGAAGGAAAGAAGGCTATAGGTGTAAAATGGATCTTCAAAATCAAAAGGAAAGCAGATGGTACTATTGATAGATACAAGGCCAGGTTGGTTGTCAAAGTATATGCACAACAAAAAGGTATTGATTATGATGAGACATTTGCTCCTACGTCTAGGATGACTATTATTAGGTCAATACTTGCTCTAGCAGCACATTTTGGTTGGCATATATATCAACTTGACATCAAGACTGCTTTTCTAAATGGTGATTTACACAAGGATGTGTATATTCAGCAGCCAGAAGGTTTTGAAGAGACAGGTAAAGAACACTTAGTGTGCAAGCTTATAAAAGCTTTGTATGGTTTAAAACAGGCACCTAGAGCATGGTATGAAAAGATACATACATATCTTTTATCCATTGGTTTCCATAACTCAGATGCAGCTCCAACTCTTTACGTCAAAGCTGAAACAGGTATGATGATTATAGCAATCATTTATGTGGATGATATTATAGTCACAGGCCCCAGAGATGAAGATTTGCAGATGTTCAAAGAAGAATTGAAGCAAACATTTGATGTGAATGATTTAGGCATTCTACATTATTATCTTGGGATTCAGTTTCTGTTTCGAGATGAGTGTATCTACATGACACAATAGAAGTACATTGAGAAACTTTTGGAAAGGTTTCAGATGGGTGATTCTAAACCTATGCAAACACCTATGGATCAGAACATATCTTTACAAATGGTAGCAGATGCAGAGCCATTTGATGCTACTTTATATAGTCAAGCAGTTGGTTGCTTGATATATCTTTGTAATACACGTCCTGATATACAGTTTGTAGTTTCTCAAGTATCAAGGTTCATGCAGAATCCGATAGTGTTACATTGGAAAGCAGTAAAGCGGATCTTTTGTTATTTGAAGGGAACTTCAAATTATGCTATGGTATTTTTGAAATCTACACATTTGTTACTAAAAGAATTTTCAGATTCTAATTGGGCAGGTGATAGAGACACAAGAAGAAGTACTAGTGGATTTTGTTTTTATCTTGGAGATTGTCTTATCTCATGGTTTTCAAAAAGACAACCCACTATTGCCACTTCATCATGTGAAGCTGAATATCGTGCAACATTTACAACTACTCTAGAGTCAGTATGGTTGCAGAAGATTTTCAGTTATCTTGATGTAAGAGTACATCAACCCATTCAGATATTTTCAGATAGCCAGAGTGCTATAGCTATAACTAAGAATCCAGTGTATCATGCAAGGACAAAGCATATAGAGGTACACTACCACTATATTTGAGAGCAGATAGCTAAGAAGCACATTGAGCTAGTTTATGTTCCTTCTAGTGAGAATGTTGCAGATATTTTTACCAAAGCATTGACTAGAGATAGTCATGAGAAGATTTGCAGGTTACTGAATCTTGTACCAATATGACATTGAAGGAGGGATTGTTGGAAGTCAATGTCCTAATTGGTCCAACAAATAGCTTCATAAAAAGCTTTCTCTATATTGTTCCAGGCGGGCGCAGCTTCCACATATAGAGTTTATTCTATATACTTTAACAAGTCACAACGGGCGCTCATGTGTGTTGGGAGAGATGGTTGGATGCACTCAAGAGATTGAGTTGAAGCTGCTAGACCTGCTTTGCTCCAGCCCTCCTTTGCTTCAGATATGCTTAGTAGACTCCTTGAGCTTCCAAATGATACCAAAATATGCTATATGTACTTTGGAAATGATTTGACTAATGATTAGATCAAAACAGATGAGTTTGCACTTCACTAGACTTTGAAAACTTTCTATTTTGATCTTGATACTTGCTCAGTCTTTCACTCAGTATGACCACCACACTTACAATTGGCAAAATTCCTTCTAGAGATATTCTATTAGCTTAGTAAGCTACCATTTTCAAGTGGAATGAGATAAAATGATAGACTATACTCAGAGAAATCACTTAAGAAAAGTTAGGAACACTCCCGACTTTTTAGGAGCTCTGCAGAAAAATACCAGAGATCACTTCGAGCGTGATTTATCCCAGATGGCTGATCCAATGATCTTCAAATTTTGTAGGCGTGTAGATGACTTTGTGCTGGTTTCAACAAGCCTTGAATCACTTGATTTGGTTCAGTAGATCCTGAGATATGCCCCTTTGAAGTTGACAGACTTGGAGATGATGACTCAGAGAAAACAGAGATAGTGAATGTGTATACTTCTATTGATTGATGTAGTTTTACAATCTCATTAGCATGACAAGCATAGCTAAATGAGGTATTGTGGTGTAGGCTATGAAGTAGCACTAACACACACAGAGTTACAACAGTAGAAATGCCTCGGGGAGTGAGCTCAATGAGACTAGCTAAAAAACACGACTTTTCAAGTACATCTTTTATAGAAGTTGAGTTGAGATTTGAATTTGAATTCAAATTCAAATCTCCTATGATCACTCTACTAAATGTAGGGAGATATTCTCTCCATTAATCAACTACCTTTTTTCCACGAATCTATCAAGTAGGTGTGATTACATGAGATGCCAAGTCATATAGACTTTTACAATGATATTAAATAAAATCATAGGTATGGGTTCCTATGCTCTTTCCTTCAAGTGAAGCTTTAGTGAAGGTTGTCCAAGCTAATCTTTCAAAGTTCCAAGCCAAGTGTGAAGGCTTGAAATGCACCAACAGCTCCCCCTCAAGCCAAGCACTTTGGCTTAAGTCTTCATCTTCAATCTTCAATCACATCCTGCAATCCAATCATGGATTTGAATCTGCATAACTTGTTTCCATCCAATGCTTTAGTGAGTAAATCTGCACATTGCATATTAGTAGACACATAAGTCAATTGAATGTCTTTTCTTAGCAATTTTTCTCTCACATAGTGGTAATGAACCTCTATGTGTTTTGTCCTAGCATGATATATTGGATTAGATGCAAGGTGAAGAGAGCTTGTGTTATCTCCAAAGATGATTGGAGGTCTAGTGTATAGACCTAACTCTGTATACAAGAGCTTCAACCAGATAGCTTCTTGAGTGGCATTGGCAAGCCCTCTATACTCTGCTTCAGTGGATGACAATGCCACTGTAGGTTGCTTCTTGGCTGACCAAGAAATAGGTTTATCTCCTGCAAAACAAATGTAACCTGATGTGCTTCTCCTATCATCCTTGCATCCTGCCCAATCTGCATCTGAATAAACTTTAATGTCAATGTCTGATGTATAAGGAAAGTACAAACCATGGTTCTGAGTTCCCTTCAAATACTTCAAGATCTTCTTTGCTGCCTCTAGGTGAGGTACCCTTGGTTTGTGCATGAATTGGCTTAGCACACTAACTCCATATGCTATGTCAATTCTTGTCAAGGTAGCATAATTCAAACTACCTACCATGCTTTGATATCCTGTAATGTCTTGTATTTCATCCCCTTATGAGCACTTGGCTTTAGGTTGACCTCCATTGGAGTAGTTGAGACTTTAGCATCGTGCAAGCCAAACTTCTTGACCATATCCTGTACATACTTCTTTTGAGTGATATATATACCTGAGTTGGTGTACACTAACTCAAGACCTAAGAAGTACTTCAATAATCCAAGATCATTGATCTTGAATTCCTTCATCATCTGTCCTTTGATGTGTCTAATCCCATTGACATCATTGCCTGTAATGATGATGTCATCAACATAAACACACAAGTAGATTACCTCTGTACTACTCCTCTTTATGAATAGAGAAGTGTCTGCTTTACTCATCACAAATCCTTGGTCTTGGAGGTAAGTTGTCAACCTGTAATTCCATGATCTAGGTGCCTGCTTCAAACCATATAGAGCCTTCTTCAATTTACAAACATAGTTTACCTTCTTGGGATCTTCATAGCCAGGTGGTTGTGACATGTAGACTTCTTCAGATATCCATCCATTCAAGAAAGCATTCTTGACATCTAATTGGTACATGTTCCAATTCTTGGATGCAGCTACACTCACCAATATTCTGATAGTTGGCATCTTAGCCACAAGAGAAAATGTCTCCTCATAATCAATGCCTTGGGTTTGTGCAAAACCCTTGGCTACCAACCTAGCTTTGTACCTGTTGATTGTTCCATCTGAATTTCTCTTTAGCTTGTAGATCCATCTGGATCCTATTACCTTCATAGAGTCTTTCTTGGGTACCAAGTCCCAAGTATCACTCTCCTTGAGAGCTTCCATTTCTTCATCCATAGCTTCTTTCCACTCTGGTTTGGTGATTGCTTCTTCATAGGTACCTGGTTCTTCATTCAACAAATCCTTTGCAAGATAATCAGAATGCTTGGTTACAAGAGAAGTATCATACCCATATCTGATAGGCTTCTTACTTTCTCTCTGAGATCTCCTCATTGCTTGAGTTGAGGATTCTGGTATATCCTCTAGCTTCTTCATCTTCATCTTTCCTTTGGACTTCCATGCCTTGAATTCCTCAAGGTTAATTGTAACATCATCATCTGAGCTTGAGTCTTCTTTCTGGATTGATTCCTCCTTGGTGAGCTTTGGGAAATCTTCTTCCATATCATAGGGTAGACTAACCTTCCTGCAATCATTCTCATACCATGAGTCATTCTCATCAAAGATGACATCTCTGCTTACCTTGAAGCCTTTGTTTGTTGGGTTGTAGAATCTGTATCCCTTTTGGTTCAAATCATAACCAATGAAGATACATTTTTCAGCTTTAGGGTCTAGCTTTCCCCTTACCTGTGAGGGAATATGCACATATGCTACACAACCAAATATTTTACAATGATCCAGAGAAGGTCTCTTACCATGCCAAGCTTCATATGGTGTCATGCCATCAAGAGATTTGGATGGCAACCTATTTATGAGATAGGTGGCAGTGGATACACCTTCTGCCCAAAGATAATTTGGCAACTTCTTTTCATTCAGCATAGACCTAGCTGTTTCTACTATGAGTCTATTCCTTCTTTCAGCTACCCCATTTTGTTCAGGTGAGTACCTTGTAGTTATCTCCCTTTTGATGCCTCTTTCCTGCAAGAAATCTTCAAACTCATTGGAGAAGTATTCTCCTCCACCATCTGACCTTAGCCTTTTCAAGCTTCTTCCTGTTTGATTTTCTACAAGTGCAAGATACCTCTTGAAACAATTAAACACTTCATCTTTATGCTTCATAAAGTATAAGATGGTCCACCTGCTATAGTCATCAATGAAGGACACATAATACCTTGATCCTGAAATGGAGGGATCCTTGCTAGGTCCCCAAACATCTGTGTGTACCAAGTCTAGGTAGTCTTCATGCATGAAACCTTTCCTTGAATAGGGCAACCTGTGAGACTTACCAAACTGACATGCTCCACACTTGTAAATCATGTGTTGCTTGGATACATTAGGTATCCCAAGCACACATTGATCCCTGCACATTTGCTTTAGGGTTCTTTCACCTATGTGCCCTAACCTCTTGTGCCATATTTCTAACTCTGAAAGTGTTTGATCCTTGTAATTATATAAAGCAATGTTCTTGGTGTCTTCTAGCTCAAAAGTAAACAATCTACCTGATTTTTCTCCCTTGGCTATCCTTCTGAATCCATGTCTTGGGTCCTCCACATATGCTCCATGTTGAGTGAACCTGACCTGCAACCCTTTCTCCACAATCTGACCAACACTCATTAGATTCTTGGTGATAGTTGGTACATAGAGTACCCTGCTCAATAGGTTCTGGTTACCATCACATGTCTTCACATTTCCAATCTTTACAACAGAGTGTTTAGTATCATCACCTGTCTGTACCTGATGTTTGCCTTTGGGTTCTTCCAAATCAGAGAGTAGTGCCACATTGCCAGCTACATGGTTAGAACATCCTGAGTCAATATAAAATAAATGATCATCATTTGTACCTGCCTTGGAGGTCATATTATGATCAATAAGGAGTCATCTTGCTCCTCTGTGTAGTTGTAGTCCCTTCTATTTCTGAATCCACCTTGGTAGTTACCATTGTGGTTGTGATTGTAATTGTTGTTGTATTGATTATTGTATCCATTGTAGCCTTGGTGTTGGTTGAACCTGCCTCTCCCTTGAGAGTATCCACCTCTTGAGTAGCCTCTTCCTCTCTGATTCTTGTAGTTCTTGTAGCATTCATCTGTGGTATGATTGGACAGTCCACAAATGTTGCATGGTGATGAGTTGTAGGGTCTCCCCCTACCTGACTTACCTCCTCTGCCTCTTCCTCTTGAAGATCTACCTCTCCCTGCATAATTAGCTTGGGAGGTAGAGCCTTCTTCTTCCTGCTTCTTCCCTTTACTTTTATCCTTAACTTTCTTATCAATATATAGAGCAGAGGGCTTATTACCTTTTGATTGATCTCCTGCCTTTGTAAACTTTGCTTCATGTGTGAATAGTTGGCCCATAAGTGTTGTGAGATCTGGGGTATGCATGTCCATATAGAGGTCCATTGCAGTGGTAAAGCTTTCCCACTTATCATCTGCCTTGAGTCCATTTGTTACTTGCCTGACTATTTGCTCCTCTTCAATCTCCTCTCCAATGCTTGCTAATTGGTCTGCCACATCTTTAATCTTTGTCACATACTCTGAGACTGATTGCTTGGGCTGCTTCCTAAGGGTTGTGAATTCAATCCACAGTTGATTCTTCCTGGCCCTTGTGTTGGAAGAGAAATATGTTGACAGAGTTTCCCAAGTCTCTTGGGAAGTCTTACAGTTCCTTACATGAGGTAAAAGGAAATCAGATATAGAGTTAAGAAGGTAAGTCCTTGCCAAAGCATCCTTTGCACACCATTGGTTGAGTCTCTCTTGTTCATCCTTGGTGGGTAGTCCTCTAGCTTTGAATGAGGGCAATTCCTCATCTCCTGATATGTATCCAAACAAGCTTCTTCCTTGTAGATAGGTCTTCATTCTTAGAGACCAAGCTTGGTAATTGTTCCTGTCCAATTTGTCAATGAATGAAGGAAAACCATCTCCCATGTTTACCTTGTTTGCTCTGATACCACTGTTGGGAGAGATGGTTGGATGCACTCAAGAGATTGAGTTGAAGCTGCTAGACCTGCTTTGCTCCAGCCCTCCTTTGCTTCAGATATGCTTAGTAGACTCCTTGAGCTTCCAAATGATACCAAAATATGCTATATGTACTTTGGAAATGATTTGACTAATGATTAGATCAAAACAGATGAGTTTGCACTTTACTAGACTTTGAAAACTTTCTATTTTGATCTTGATACCTGCTCAGTCTTTCACTCAGTATGACCAACACACTTACAATTGGCAAAATTCCTTCTAGAGATATTCTATTAGCTTATTAAGCTACCATTTTCAAGTGGAATGAGATAAAATGATAGACTATACTTAGAGAAATCACTTAAGCAAAGTTAGGAACACTCCCGACTTTTTAGGAGCTCTGCAGAAAAATACCAGAGATCACTTCGAGCGTGATTTATCCCAGATGGCTGATCCAATGATCTTCAAATTTTGTAGGCGTGTAGATGACTTTGTGCTGGTTTCAACAAGCCTTGAATCACTTGATTTGGTTCAGTAGATCCTGAGATATGCCCCTTTGAAGTTGACAGACTTGGAGATGATGACTCAGAGAAAACAGAGATAGTGAATGTGTATACTTCTATTGATTGATGTAGTTTTACAATCTCATTAGCATGACAAGCATAGCTAAATGAGGTATTGTGGTGTAGGCTATGAAGTAGCACTAACACACACAGAGTTACAACAGTAGAAATGCCTCGGGGAGTGAGCTCAATGAGACTAGCTAAAAAACACGACTTTTCAAGTACATCTTTTATAGAAGTTGAGTTGAGATTTGAATTTGAATTCAAATTCAAATCTCCTATGATCACTCTACTAAATGTAGGGAGATATTCTCTCCATTAATCAACTACCTTTTTTCCACGAATCTATCAAGTAGGTGTGATTACATGAGATGCCAAGTCATATAGACTTTTACAATGAAATAAAAAGATAAAATCATAGGTATGGGTTCCTATGCTCTTTCCTTCAAGTGAAGCTTTAGTGAAGGTTGTCCAAGCTAATCTTTCAAAGTTCCAAGCCAAGTGTGAAGGCTTGAAATGCACCAACAATGTGGTCTAGCCCATACGTTCTACAAACGTTATCCATCCACCAGGGATCGAATCCCATTCGCAGCAGCATGGAATCACGTAACTTTGTGTTCTTGATTCATAAAAAGCACACGGAGAGATGGCTACGCTATTCCGATAGATTTAGCAAAATAGCTTTAGCAAAATAGCTTTAGCGAACTTAGCTTTTTTACTAGAGCTTTTCATGGATACTCACAAACTATATAAACAAGGCCTTGGCTCATTGTGTAACTCACTCACTCAAAGATCTAGAGCTTGGAGATCTTCTTGAAGACATAGTGTTCTCACACTCTTGAAGGAGGTGAAGTTTTGGTGAAGGAGAGGCTACTGTCATTGCAGCAGGAAGTCTTCTACGAGGTGGTGGTAACTATCTTTTGTGAGTTAACCTTGTGGTTGATTTACAATTTTGTTAGCTTCGTTGCTTCATTCTCTTCACACACACTTAGATTATTTCGACATAATCTAAATTTTGTATCATCATCTTCTTATTCTTCCATTAGTGAGTGCACCATTTTATATGGTTGAGTAGTACTCCCATGTTGTAATTTGAACATCTATTATTTTTAGTGAAGTAAGCATCCAACTTACGTTCCCTATCCTTGTCTCAAGATCTCTTTCTTTCTCTATCTCACTTATCATCTTGTCAATTAAGTTGTGTATGCTCAAGAGGTTTTAGTATTGGAACGATCCTGGGGCCCCAAATTCCAACAAGAAGGTGCAACAACATCTATTAGAATTACAAAATCCAAAAGTGGAACATAGATATCACGTGGATGTGAGACACCTATAGAATGTCTCAATGGTTGCTAAACAGGAACATTTGTAGACTAATATGATTGGACATTCTCTTTAACATCCCTATGTGTAGCATTTTTATGCATGCTAAGTGGTAGAATAGTATCCTCAAACAATACTCTTCTCACTTCAACCTCCTTAATGGTGTTGGAGGATAAACACTCCTATGTGTAGAATGAAAGCCAATGGACCCTCTTAGGATCTTGATTTTTTTTCTGATAGAGGCTCTATGTTTTCTAAGTTTTGCTTAGTACATGTAGAGAATGTAAGTGGAACTTTCCACACTCAACCTAGAATTAGATGAATTTCAAATAAGAGTAAAATAACTCCATTTGGACACTATATGATGCCTCAACCAACTGCATCAAAACAGACCACTTGATTTCTTCATAGAGTATTAGCTAACTACATAGACAATGTTCTAGATATTTCTCTAAACTTGTGCAAGCACAAATGACGAGATTTATACCATTTGATGAAGAACTTCTATCTGTCCAAAAAAACAAAATCCACTATAAATGGATTCCAAGTGAAGGCAAATCAATAATTACAATAAGAGGGGGTCTTCCAAGGTCATCTAGAGAGATAGAGTGTATAAAATGAAATCTCTGCAAAATATGTAGAGAACAGCTAGTAGGGAGTGTGCTTGAGTAAGGGGGCAACTTGGGCACACATTTTTAAAATTCTAAGTCATAATATAAATCATTAGAGGTTTTAAAGGTCACATAATAAGTATTTTAACCAAGCAAAAACATATACATGTCATACAGTGAGGTCCAATCATATCAAGAGGTGACCTATTTCTTTCTCTAATCAGATTCTTTCCATTAAAGACATGATTTGATGCCTTGAACGTGTAAATTTTATCCTACTTTTATTGTGGATGATGTGGAATATTTGCATTCTACTGGAGATTTTGAGGTTGAGAAAATCAAGATAGTTGTTGAAAAAATATTATCAAATTTAGCCCCTATTGCTAGGTCATTTATGAACTTCTCTCCTTTCTATTCATTTCTTCTTACATTTCTTGAGTACTTTGAGATTCTTTTGTATCCTTCAATGTTTATAAGTAACCTTGTTTAGATATGTAACCTTCGATGTTTATAAGTTTCCTTGATTTTTTATCCTTCCATAAGACTTGATCCTCCATTCATGTCTTCCTTATTACATTAATCCCTTTTTTTCTGAGTCTTCATGTTTAAACGTTTCAATCTCTAACTTTGTTACGATTTGGTTCCTTGGTAAGATTTGGCATAGGAAAGTTTTTTCTTTGCTCACACGTCTTTCTCTTTTTTCACAATTATTTATAATGATTTCCATTTTTCTATTTTGGAATAATTCTTTCTCATCCTATAGGATTTTGGGGACTAGGCATGGATTTTTTTGGCAAAGTGTCTTATGCATGGCTTTGTAATGTAGCATTATATATCCATATTTTTAATAATGTAATATTTTTATCATAGTGCAAAAAAAGGTCTTTAGATATGTTCCAAAAGGCTTGATGATGATGAGGTTTCATGTTTTCCTTTTGTCTCTATCTTTTCCTCTACATCGTATTGATATACTTTGATAGTGATGTCTCTGAGCATAGTCAAGACTGTTGGGGCACTTTTTGCCCTCTTTAGGAGTTTTTCTCCCTCGGCTTGTATATATTCCTATAACCCTAATGGTTCACTTATCTTTGTACATTCACTTGGTAATAAATTTAATAATGTATTGTTCTCCAGACATCTTTCTTCCTTATGTCGTTTGTATGCTTTGGTAGACCTCAAACTCCAGTAACTTGTATGGGAGCAGATTGTTGCTACCCCTAGGGCATTGTTCATCCCTTTGATCACAATCTCAAAATTAGACAAAAATTATCAGAGTGCAGGCGATTTTCTCCTCTTGTGCCAAACATATATATAGGTTTAGGTTTGTTGATATATTTTGGTAGTGATGTGTGTGAATACATTTAGGAATGCGGGGGCACTTTTGTCCCTCTTTAGGAGGTTTTCTTCCCTGTATATATGCCTATAACCCTAATGGGTCACTTATTTTGTACGTTCACTTCTTGGCAATACATTCAGTAGTGTGTGTTGTGCTCCAAGCTTCTTCTTCTTCTTCCTTGTGCTATTTGCATGCTTCCGCAAACCTCAAACTCCAACAATTGGTATCACAATAGGCCGTTGCTTTATCTAGGGCATCGTTGACACCCCTCTAGACATAGTCTCAAAATTGCATAAAAATTGGTGGGCATGTTGAGGTATCAAGCTCAACATGTGATGATCTAGGATGACACGTATCACTTTTTCATTTCTTTGACATGTATAGTGGTCAAGCCGGTATATGTCAGGGACACTTCATTGAGCTTTATTAGATTTATCTACCAAGAGTGATGGCACATTTTTTTCTTGCCAGCTCACTCATTTGTGGACATCAGGTTTTTCCTTATGTACAAGTCTTTATATATTGTAGTAATTGTATTCTTGTTTTTAGGGTCATTCTTGTACATTCCTTTTTATGCAATAGAAGAAGAAGAAGAAGAAGAAGAAGAAGAAGAAGAAGAAGAAGATCATTCTTCCTTGCCTCAATTTGAGTGTGTCCTTCTATTATGAGAGTGTGTGTGTGAGCTCTCTTCCTTATCTCCTTCCTTGTGACATGGTATCAGAGCCAATGTCACTGTAGAGAGCTCGTGGTAAGGCCGAAGGTGAAGAGTATGTGAGAAGGTGTGGAGAAAGCGCGATTCACAAACGACCTCAGATTGCTACAAAAATTGGCGTGAAGGTAGAAGACCTCAAAATATTTTCGAGTGTTGTCCCTTTAGGCTCACTCGTTTTTGTCAGATCAGCATTTTGGAGCCATCTCAACCTCCATTTTGAGCCCGCAAGGTGGGGCCCACAGAAAAACCAGGTCAGTTTGCAAAATTGTAACTTGCATCTTCTTTGGCAACACTCATATATTCGAGATCCAGAATTTCAAGTGATTTTGCATACTGTCGATACACGAAAACTATGTTTTTTTGAGATTGAACTATCACGTCATAGTGCGATGGTGTTCAAGCAGAAGTGCTGTTTGTAGTGTTTTGCAGTGTTGTGAATTGATCCAGAAATGGTAAAATGTAGATGGAATGAATCAGCTTATGAGCGATAAGTTGGACAAGAAAAAATTCCATGCTTGGAGATTCAGAATGACAAATTTCTTGATGGGAAAAGGCTACTGGAAGTACATCGAAGGAGAGATCGAAAATGCTCCACAGTTACCAGAGAGGAATCAGACTATGGACCAATTAAGATCATATAAGGAATGGAATCAAGGAGCACAAAAGGTAATGTATTGGCTATCTGTTAGCATACAGGATAACATGATTGGGCACATACAAGATGCCAAGACTTTGAAAGAAGCTTGGAACAGTTTGGTCACATTGTATGAAACCAATACAAAGGCATGGAAATCGCAACTCAAGAATAAGCTGCATACATTAGAGAAGAAGGGCATGTCGGTAAGTGACTACACCCTGAAAATCAAAAGCATATGTGAGTCACTTGCATCTATTGGCATGAACGTAGAAGATGATGATAAGGTGGAAGTGTGTCTTCATGGTTTAGGAGCTGCATATAAGCACTCCAAAACTTCTATACAAACCAGAGAAAATATTTTGAATTTTGGTTATCTGGTATCCATGCTAATTATTGAAGAAAAGAATCTTGGTGAGGATTCAAACTCCCAAGGAAAGCCCATTTTTAAGCAGGTATCCTACTTTGGCAGAGGAAGAGGTAGAGGTTTCGAAAGTGGAAGAGGAAACAATAACCAAGACCAAGGTCAACAACAGAATCATGTAGGAGGAAGAGGACAATTTCGAGGCAGGGGGAGCCAAAGAGGTCACAAAAATTTCCAAAGGAATGATTCAGGTAATGACAGTAAAGGATGCTGGAATTGTGGTAAACGTGGACACTTTGAACGTGATTGCAAGTTGAAGAATCAAAATAACAGAAGGCAGCAAAACAACTATGCATCCACAAGTGCAGATGATTCTAAGAAGTTGTTCATGGTTCAACATCACATGATGAATACGAAGTCTACTGGTGTTTCAAAATTGAATGATAATGTCTTGTATGTTGATTCAGGTGTTTCAAATCACTTGACCAGTCATGCGGAATGGTTTAGTACTTTGCAAAAATTGCCAGTTCTTGGATATGTTGAAATAGGTGATAACACATCACACCCTATCGAGCATATAGGAAACATAGCATTGTCTATGGATGACGTGAAGGTAAAACATCTTGCTGATGTGCTGCATGTTCCAAAATATAACAAAGAATCTGGTTTCTGTTAGACAAATGGTTGACCAGGGATTACAAGTCAGGTTCAATGCTGATGGGTTATATGTAGAAGAATACAAACAGGATGGAAGATTGATTGCCAAAGGAAACAAAGTGGGTAGGATGTTCACCTTAAATGTGAAAATTCCTGAAATGAATGTAGCCATGTTTGCAAAATGTGCAAGAATCATTGCTGATATAGAAATTTGGCACAAACAGATTGGACATGCAAACTTGCAAAGGCTGAAATTGATGCAGTCAACAGAGATTGTCCATGGACTACCAAATTTCAAGGTTGCAGAGATGCAAAAGGTACGTGCAACATGTCAATTTGGAAAACAATCAAGAGCATCATTTCCACATGACAAGCATGTTAGTGAGAACATACTAGAAATAGTACATACAAATGTTTGGGGTCCTGTAAAGATCACATCTATAGGTGGTTGCAGGTTTAATGTTAATTTCATTGATGACCATACACGAAAAGTGTGGGTATATTTCATGAAAGAGAAGAGTGATGTGTTCACTCACTTCCAGATTTTTAAAGCTATGGTGGAAAGGCAGACATGGAAGTATATTTCGACATTAAGATATGATGGAGGAGGTGAATACATGTCAAATGAGTTCAACAATTTCTAAAAAATCATGGAATTGGACGTCAGTTTTCATGCAGATACACACCACAACAGAATGGCGTTGCTGAACACAAAAATAGAAATATTACAAAAATAGCAAGAGCCTTGATGGCTGAGAAGAATATGCCTCATTGTTATTGGGCACAAGCTGTTCATACTACTGTATACATCATGAACAAAACTCTGACTGTTGTTGTACATCAAGTTACACCTGAAGAGAAGTTTACAGGTAAAAAGCCAAACTTATCACATCTAATATTTTTGGTTGTATTGCATATGTACATGTTCCAGATGAATTGAGGATGAAGCTTGATCCAATAGCAGAAAATATATAAAGAAAACTACTATAATATATAAAGACTAGTACATAATAAAAAATCTAATGTCTGCGAATGAATGAGCTGGCAAGAAACAAATGTCCCATCACTATCAGTTGATAAATCTAATTTCATAAACTATGCTTTGGTCAAGAAATTAAAGATTCCCCAGCAGCCTAGTGCACATAAATACATTGTATCTATGATGCAAGGGCAAGATAAAAGAATATGGGATACTATGGTATCCAATTTGGAAGTCAAGATGCAGGACTATACAGATTATATGGACTTCCAAATTATGAACATGGAGAGGACAGATCTAGTTTTAGGAAGAGAGTGGCTATGGGGGTTGGGAGATACACTTAAACGTAGCTATCAAAATAACACACTCAAATTTGAAAAAAAATGGAAGTAAAGTTTGTATTCAAGGAGAGAGAGATGTACCTAGTGCACCTCTCATTTCATCACTAGAGTTGTATAGTCTCTGTTATTCTCAGCATGTACAGGACATGTTTTTATTGTATAGTCATGATATGGAACATTGTACAGATAGCTCATCTGATGTATATTTTCATGCTTTGAATGTAAATATGAACATGACTTTCTACTATTCTTTTTTGTAAGAGTGTGTGGTTAAAAGTTTTAAGGATCTTATGTTTGAGTACAGAGATGTTTTTCCCACTGACTTACCTAGAGGGCTACCACCTGAGAGAGGGGACATTGACCATGCCATAGAGGTTGTTACTAACACTAACCCTATTTGTAGACCACCTTATAGGCTTAGTGTTTCTCAGCATGAGGAGGTTGAGAAGCAATTGCAGGATTATCTAGATAAGGGCTTCATCAAACCTAGTAACTCTCCATGGGCATCGCCAATGCTCCTAGTCAAAAAGAAAGATGGCTCTATGAGACTATGTATAGATTATAGAGCACTTAATAAGGTAACTATTAAAAAATAGGTTTCCAATGCCTAGATTGGAAGACCTATTTGATCAGTTACATCAAGCTAGGTATTTTACCAAGCTTGATCTTAGATCAAGATATCATCAGATTAGAATTAGGGCAGAGGATGTCCCTAAGACTGCATTTAGGACTAGATATGGGCACTATGAGTTTTTGGTGATGCCTTTTGGTCTCACCAATGCTCTTGCCACTTTCATGAAACTCATGAATAGTGTTTTACGGCCTTATCTAGGACACTTTGTGGTAGAATTTTTGGATGACATTCTGATCTATAGTGCATCAGAAGAAGAGCACTTGGAACACTTGAGGAAAGTATTTCAAGTGCTAAGGGAAAATTCGCTCTTTGCTAAGGAGTCAAAGTGTGAATTTTTCAAGACAGAGGTTAGATACCTTGGGCATATAGTCTCTCAGGATGGAATCCAGATGGATCCTGAAAAAGTAAGGGCTA
Organism: Ceratopteris richardii; assembly: GCA_020310875.1. Lineage (NCBI taxonomy): Eukaryota > Viridiplantae > Streptophyta > Polypodiopsida > Polypodiales > Pteridaceae > Ceratopteris > Ceratopteris richardii. Next base: position 54,116,388 of record CM035429.1, read on the forward strand.
TTATGGAATGGCCACATCCACGGAACCTGGAGGAGCTGCAGATCTTCCTAGGTTTATCAAGTTTCTATCGAAGATTCATTAAGAACTATGCCAAGATTGCGGTCCCGATGACGGAACAGCTTAAAGGGAAAGGGAAAGCCTTTCATTGGGGAGACGAACAGAAGCAAAGTATGGAAAAGTTGAAAGTAGCAATTGCTACAGCTCCAGTTTTACATATAGCAGATCCCAACAAACCATTTGTGGTTGAGACTGACGCGAGTGATTTTGCTATAGGAGTGGTTTTAGTTCAAGATGGTTGACCAGTAGCTTTTGAGAGCAAGAAACTAGAACCGGCTCAGAAAAATTACTCCGTCTATGAGAAGGAGTTGTATGCAATAGTCCATGCTTTGAAGAAGTGGCGTCATTATTTATATGGTGCCAAAGTCACGATAGTGTTTGATCAAGAGAGCATTAAGTGGCTCTCTAATCAAACAGACCTTAAAGGTCGTAAGGCCCGATGGGCAGAGACCCTTCAAGAGTTTGATTATGAGCTTAGGTATAGGAAGGGAAAGTTTAATGTAGTGGCTGATTCACTTAGCCGCATGCCTATGCTCAATGGACTGAGTTTTACTTAGATCACTAATGAGCTACTTGAGTCCCTTAGAGGAAAATGTAGGCTTGATCCTGCATATTCCGAGATTTGGGAAGCCATAGAGAATGGGGATCATGATATACGGGTTTCCAATGAGGATGGAGTATCGACGGGTACTCAAGAAGGATTCAAGTGGAAGAATTACAGTGTCCATGATGGATATCTGTTATACAAAGGTAAGGTGTGTGTCCCTAGAGATACTGAGATGAGACGGCATATTTTATATGAGTGTCATGACACACCTAGTGCGGGACACCCAGGAGTTAACAAGACTTATGATCTTGTTAAGAGGCAGTTTTATTGGCCTGGACTTTATAAGGACGTCCTAGAGTATGTGCTTAAATGCAATAAATGCCAGGTCAACAAAGCTGAGAGGTTGAGGATTGGAGGACTACTCCACCCATTGGATATTCCTAATGGGAAGTGGGAGAGTATCTCCATGGACTTTATAGTCGGATTACCTAAGACACAGAGAGGGCACAACTCAGTCTGGGTAATTGTGGATAGGTTAACCAAAATGGCTAGGTTTATTCCGACACGTACTACAGTGAAGACACATGAGTTGGCTAGACTCT